>CM038114.1:7550946-7725444 GCA_001642375.2 Mentha longifolia
CGTCTCATTCGTGAAACTGAAAGTTCTTCACTCATTTACATATGCACGAATGAGATCCACTATCCACAACACAGAGGCAAGACTGAGAAATCATAAGCTTGCAAAATAGAGGCAAAAGTACAACTTGAAAGAGATACTCGGATCGAGGAAAATATGAACTTCATTCCAAAACTATAGACTATAGTCTCCTTCCCCTATACACACATACTAAGAAAATATGGCTTATGCATTTGAATATACCATCATTTACTCGAGAATACTTATCTCTAAGATCACTGCACAGAGATAATATCAAGGAAAAAGATAGGCCGATACTCATTATTCTACACCAAATAGATCTCTCTTTCCAAATCTATGAAGATGCCATTATCATAAACCAACTACGGGGCTTGAACAGTTTAAGGAATTCAGAATTCAAAGACTTGCTTTCAGTCATTTTGAGACAATAAGCCATATATGGAAAACTTAAACAGCCAATATTATACTCACATTATTTGCCTCTGCCCATTAATCACATCCAATCGATAAAAGCTGCATCCTCTGCTAAATGGAAAGGGTTTTCCCTTCCATTCTGTTGCACTAAGCTGAATCAAATCTCAGGAACTCCGAAATACCAAAAGCACGAGAGCAAAACGAACAAATAAATAAAATTGCAAGTTACCAACCAAGATGCCATGTAACTCCTACAGCTGAAGTGTCCTCCTCAGATATATCATCAATAGCGAACTGCAAATCCCCACTAATGGTATCGCTAAACTGCTTGAAGAAATCAAGGATCGCCTGCAGAAACATACGATGCTAGCTTTAATTGGAAAACGGTGAAACCAAATCACGAATTCCACTATTTCAAAGCGCGCATACTCTCCTATTTCCGTTTCCACTAATTCGTCAAGTCATTTCATTTTCGCGAGCTCATTAGGAACATGATACCTCGCTTGCAGAAACTAATAATTCACGGAAAAATAATAGATTCTGAAATTTGTGTAACCTTACGGCCGGTAAAAGGCTGAGAGAAGATAAGATCTTCGTAGACGCAATTGAGAGCAATGAGATCCTCTACAGAATCAACATCGCGACGGTTGATTCCATCGTAAAACTTCCTGACGATGCTGGCCGCGGAATCTAGCTCTACGGTGGTGGAAGCCGCTTCCGCCGCCGTCGGGTTACTGCGGCGGAGGACCGCACGGCCGGGAGAGAGAGAGGCGCTTCCGTAATCGTGCGAAACCGCATGTTTCAGATATCTGTGGCGAGAGTAGAGAGTAGTAATGGCGGAAGCTTGGACGTAGTCTGCTCGGAGAAGAGATGGAAAAGAATGGACGGTTGGTATTGAGCAAATCATTGTATTCATCACCTACTTCTGAGCTTAACAGCTTTTACTTATCTAGTTTTTTTTAGTTATGAGAGAAGCGGTGAAACATCAATTTTTCGTTTCATAGTCTTTTAGAAATTTGAAGATTTGGAACGTAACTAAAATTAATCATCATTGAATCTATTGATGCACCGAACGAGATAAATTGCTATAATTACTATTCTGTTTGAAAAACATACTGTATATATAATCACCAAGTAAAACTACCTACTACGATTAGACATTAACATAGCTAAATAAATTCAGACAAATTTATAAAATACCAAAATAACTCAATTGCTTTCAACTGTGAGAGATCTTAGGATAAAAATGAACAAGAGCAGAGTGTAGCATAAAAGGGAAAGACAAAACCACTAAATCCCATCATTTCGAAAACATCCTAAGAAAAGATACAATAAAGACCAAAACTGCTGCTCTCTTAATGCTCTTAACGATTAGCCTTGGCCACCCTCTCAATTTCATCCTTCTTCTTGATTGCATAGCTGCACATACATTGCGAAATGTAGTCAGCAAATGACAGACACAAATATATGGAGTATATATGTATATATATATAGAGAGAGAGAGAGAGATAGAAATTAGCATTCACCTGTTTGATGAGCCTTTTGCAGCATTGATAAGTTCATCAGCAAGGCATTCAGCTATGGTTTTAATGTTCCTGAAGGAACTTTCCCTGGCACCAGTTGTCAAAAGGTATATAGCCTGGTTAACACGTCTAAGAGGAGAGATATCAACTGCTTGACGTCTCACAACACCAGCTGAACCAATCCTAGTTGCGTCTTCTCTTGGCCCACTGCACAAAATAGCATGTGTCAACAACCCAACGCTGAAAGATTTGGCCAACAAAAGACTAATATGTAATTGGTTCAATACATAACTATGTAACCACATAAGCCTTTTACATCTGCACGTGTCTGTAACTAATCAATAATTTCAAGAACACACTACAGAACAACATGCCTTACTAGTGTTGTAATTCCAGATCAAATACTATATAATATTCTATTAGCAAAACATATTTTACATAACCGAGTAGAATTGCCTAGCATGCACGTCACATGTAATCAACTGAAGTGCATAGCATCAGAGCAAAAAGACAAAAACGAAAACTAGTAAATCCGATACAATCTGTAATGAACCAAAATAAATCAATGGTTTTAAGTTAGAACTGCAGGTTTTTAAGAGACCAAAGTACCATAACAGGGATTAGGGAAGATAAAGAACAATGGATAAAGATACTGTATAGTTCCTATTATTTAGAGGATAGAATGGTGTGCAACTAATACTAATAAATCGGTCAAAGTGCTTATAATAATAACCATCACAACGTTTTTGCCATAAAGTGAATCCAATACCTTGTTGATGACAGCATCAACGATGACTTGAATTGGGTTCTGGTCAGTCAGGCAAGTGGATGATTTCCATAGCATGCTTGATGATTCGGACAGCCATCAACTTCTTTCCATTGTTTCTACCGTGCATCATGAGTGAATTAGTCAACCTCTCAACAATCGGGCACTGAGCTTCTGAATCGCCTGGCTGGTACCTCCCAGCAGTTTGTGGGGCATGTAGATAGGGCGCTTCGATGCAGTGTTGCAGTGATTTATCCTCAACGAAATATCACTAACCTATAACAAAAATTAATCTTTAAATTAAGAACCTGCGTACATTGATGGATTTAACATAATACCATCTTGTAAACATTGGACTTATATGTCATCAGTCTTCACAACAAAAGTCTAGTGATATTACATCAACTTTAAATATGATTCCCACAAAATCAATAACAGGAAATAAGTTGATAAACTGAAAACAAACACGCTGCAAATTCATCAAATGGGAAGCAATGCAGATTCAATCAATAAAATGCATACTTCTTATAGAGATTTGATGAACAAAATAGTAGCAATACGCAAACAACCGCCGATCAGGAACTTTTTCTTCGGATAAATAAATATCACTACACCCAAACTCTAATTCATAGTGGAAAAGGCAGCAAGCAAGCTTCCGATATTTTAATTCGTTAGCCAAAAAACAAAAATAAATTATAATCCTCCAACTCAATGAACATAATGCAACATCCGGAGCAAAAAATAAAGACGGGCGAAGAAGGAAAAAGAAAGGCTAAAGTAAAACAGGTGAATCATAAACTAGATCAAAGCAACAACCTGCCGTGGCAACTAGCGGATAAAAATTAAATAATGCCATAGAATTCCGAACAATTCACACGAAAAACTTAAAAGCATAAACAAATTCAACGAAGAGCATCCTAACAATCCAGTATAAGAACGAGAAGGGAAAGAAAAAAAGAAGAGGAAACTCATAGGCGAGAAGGAGAGAAAGCTTTACCTCAACGCCGTCATAGGACCAGCGGTTGAAAAGCATGATATCGCTGTGAGTCTTATCTAGAGAATCATCGCAACCACCGGAACATCGACGTTCTCCATTTTTGCTTCCGTAGGTCGTGGGGGCGAGGGAAGGGGGCAAATCTGCGGTGGAGATGGAGGGAGAAGGCGAAGAAGAAAATAAATATGAGAGCTGTGCAAAACCCTAGGGCATAACTTACTGGTCTATTGCGAAATTACACTTATGCCCAATGGGCCGGGAAAGAGCTATTTGGGCTAATCTTGAAATTGAATTGGCCAATTCTGTAAATTCTTAATGGGCTTTTTATTAACCCAGTTCTTATATGGGCCAGCTCTTATATGGGTTAAGTAGATGGTTTATTGCATGCAGCCCATGTTAATGAAACTGAATACTCCAAATTTCAATTTATTTATCTAGGTTAACTAGTTTTTGCCCCCCCCCCCCCCCCCCCCCGCCTCGCTCGGGTAATACTATCGGGTCTTTTTTCTACTTTGAATAATTTAATTTGTATATTAGTTTGGTGTGTGTTCCTTTAATTTTATAAATTTATTAAGTTTTTCATGTCATAAATATATAATTATGTAGGGGCGAACACTAAAAAAGGCTCTCTGTCAAATGAATATATATATTTTTATTTCTAATTAGATATAATTTTTTTATGATCAAGTTGATGATGGGGGCTTATATATATAATTTTAATTTATATATGAAATATCTTGATAATACTATGGTAACTCATTGATATGGAGCTCAATTTTTTGTATTTGATATATTCACCAATCTTGACTGCACTAATCTGTGTCTGTGAATATACACAAGTTATTAGATATTATTACCACGTCCATGATAAATGAGTATATGAGTATATTTTTTATTTTCGCCCTTCATAAAAAAATGGATACCCTCCACTTTAAGACGTAGTATTCATATAAAAAAGTTTCACTTTACACTATAAGTAGAACTCAAAGTCTCCACCTACCGTAATATCTATTCAGTATATGATTGCTGAGAATGAATAATGATAAACAATGAATTATAATTCTACATAACATGCATTATAGTACATAAAATGTACTCCATATTATTTTTTTTATACTATATATATATATACGTATTTCTTTTACTCCTTTATATAATTCATCTTTGAATTAAAATTTCGTAGTATTTTTATAAAATAGGTCACATATCTAAACTTTATGAATAAATTACATTACTTAAATACTTATTTTATCTTAATATGTAACTTAATATTTTTAGAGATAGTGCTAACTAAAACTTTTATATAGTTTCAATACAATATTATTTTATACTGTAGACTTCATGATTAGCTTTGTTTAGACATTTTTGGGAGGGGAAATATAGGAAGGGGTGTTGAGGAAGACAACTCAATTTTCTTATAGTAAGATAGTATAAGATTATAGCCTCAACTTTGAGCAGTTTTTTTTAATTATGATCCAAATTTCAATTTATTTATCTAATGTTCACAACTTTGAAGATTTTTTTTAAATGTTATTTATCTATTTTATAGGCTCCAGAACAGCGATTCAGCTCGCCGCTAGAAAAAGGAGGTCATGTGAGAAATTAAACTCTATCTTACTTTCTTTTTTCTTTTTTTTGAAAGTCAGAAAATTATCATAATAATGAGCACAAGGGGTACTTGAATCCCTTACAAAGATAAACAAAATATAAACAATCTCTCTCATTTGAGAACATTTGGACAACACTTAGAAGGATTGGAGCACCAATCATGAAAAGAGTAGATAAAATAAGATTGATAGACATAACGAACCCATTTTTAAGACCGAAACTTGATTCCTTCCATAATGTTATCAATGACCGGCTTTATTCCTTTGAATATGGCTTCATTCTTGCTTTCCAAATGCTCCAACAAATTCATTGCCAACTAATAATCATAATCTTCTTTCTTGTTTTTCCCTCAAGGACACTAATAGCTTGCATAAAGTGATTCTTAAGACACTGCCCACCATCTCAATTTCAAACCAACCAAAGAATTCTCGCCAAACATCGTAAGAAAAACTACACGAACACATTAAATGATCAATATCCTCCACGAAATTGGAGCACAAAATGCACAATTCATCACGATCATCGACAATAAGCCATTTCTTTCCCAAATTATTTCTAGTTGGGGCTCGATCGCATAAAGCCTTCCAACGGAATGAAGAAACTCTACCTAACTTTGTTGGTGTGTTGAGTCACTATTCCGGCAGCCGGATAGAAAGATGGAGGATATTTTCGAAAGGAATAAATAAATAAATGAAAAATTGGAGTTATAATTAACCCTACCATTTCATCCTTTTTTCTAGGATAATGAAAACTGAATTGACGTTCTTGAATCCCGTTAGAGAAATTGTTTCGTCAATTAAGTTGTATACTAAACTCTTTGATTTTTATTTCTTTCTTGAATTGGACAAAATCTAGCTAGCATGTTTTAATTTTTCATATTTAATTTTGTGAACCAATGATATCATACTCCCTCCGTCCCATTTAAATTGGCTTGTTGATTATTTTATACCACTTATTTGAATAAACAATAGGTCAGTTTAAATGGGACAGATGGAGTATATTTAATCCGATTGACAAACTAAATGCATATATTTTTCGAGTAATGCTTTCTTACTCACCGTAGGGCATACTTAATGTGTCTGAGGAGTTCGACTGCGCTAGTTACTATGGTGATAAATGTATAACTATCTTCATATTGTGGCGCGATAGCTAGCATAACTGTGACGAAAAAGGATTACACTCGCTTTTTACATGAAGTTTGAATCTCGCCAACACACTATTACAAGTAGAGTGCATTCACTATATTTTCATAATTTCAATTAATATACTTAAAAAAAAAAAGAAATCATACTTAAAAAACTAAACTCTAATAAGAAAATTTATTGACGTGGCACTACCGTATTAGTTGGTAGGCACATTAAATGTGTCCACTGTGAATAGAGGAGCATTCATTGATGTATATTTCCCCTAAATGAGTCGGACGAAAGTTGAAGATTTCGAGAATCTTTTGTACGTGCGAGGTGTTGGCGTGGCCAATGACGAGGGGGAGAAAACTAAAACTATAGAGTACTTAATTTAATTATATCATTTTGTTTATAAGGTACGATGAATGAGGGCAGTTTCTTAGATTTCATATTTTGTTTGAGAATGTCGGTTGGGGGAACACGGATAATCTATAATAATTATGTTCAAGTCTTAATAAAGTAGTAGGAAAAAAAAAACAAAAAGATATACCCCTCTATTTCGCTTAAAGTGGCTCACTTTTTTTGTTTTTTTTGGCACGTTTTTCCACGCTTCTCAATGATGAGTTTAAAATGGATTTTTGAAGAATTCTTTTTTTTACGGGATACTACTTTGAAGAATTCTTTTTTTTACGGGATACTAGTAGTATCCCGTAAAAAAAAGAATTCTTTTTAAAACCCATCATTGAGAAGCGTGAAAAAACGTGCCAAAAAAGCAAAAACGAAATGAGTCACTTTAGCGAAATGGAGGGAGTATAAAAACTTAAGTAGTTCAAGATTAGGATATGAGTCGTATGACTACGACCACTTTACTTTTCAAGAAGAAGCCGCGTCGTTCCACAGTAGTAACTCATTCATTCCCGTTTTCTTTTCTTTTTTTTAGTTTAAAAATCTCGTTTTCTTTGCTTGTTCTATAGTTTGTTGGTTCTCACTTTTTAACCACGTGTCGTCAAATTTTGGCCCGGCCCGTCAAGTCAACCCGATTCCGGGCCAGTATGGCTAAAAAATAAAGGCTTGATCGTGTTTCGGATCAGACTGACCTAACCCAGAATACTCTAAAACCCGACGGGTTCAGGATGGCCTGAAAAATATTATACTATATCTTTCATTTCACGACGGATTGGGCTGTAAATTTTGCAGCCCGAAAATGTGTTCGGTCCCAACCCGACTATTGAATTGGTACGCTGGGCTCGGGCCATGCTAGCTCGACCCGAGTAGTTTGACGGCTCCCGTATCTTTGTATAGTGACTCGATAGTTAGCATAATTGTGAGGTAAAAAAGATAGGGACACACTTGGGTCAGCCAGAGGCACCGTGCGAATGGCTAAAACGTTGATACTTTTATTCGTGTAGATTAACATTTTTCTGTATAAAGATTGACACTTTAAAAATTGACATTTTATTCGTAAAATAATTATGTTAAAGATTGTCACTTTTATTCGTATAGATCAACACTTTTCTATATAAAGATTGACACTTTGACCCGACCACACTATATGGCCGATCTCACCTAAGTTATTGTCAAAAAGATATAATCACTTTTTACCTCACAAAATAAAAGGCCCGGACTAACTCAAAAGAGTCAAAATGCTCTAAAATATGATGGATTCCGACCGATCTAAAAGATAATATACTACATCTTCTGTTTTGGGGTGGATATGGCTGTAATTTTTGCAACATGAAATGCGTTTGGGCTCGATTCAGCTCAATTGTTGCAATTGACCCGATTTTTTTTTCTTTTTTTTCTAGCTTAGCTAGGTGGTATAGCCGAGCCATTACCCTTTTCTTTATGATACCAATCCAGGCAAAACCAATAGAAACAAATCTATTCAATGAACAAAAAAGGAGAGAGAGGGATTCGAACCATCGATAGTTCTTTGTTCAAATCGGGTTAGGCTAGCCTGCCCCGAGGAGTTCGATTGCTCTAGTTACTGAGATGGTAAATGTATAAATAACTATCTTTGTATTGTGGCGCGATAGCTAGCATAACTGTGACGAAAAAAGATTACGCTCGCTTTTTACATGAAGTTTGAATATCGCCAACACACTATTACAAGTAGAGTGCATTGCACTATATTTTCAAAGTATAATACTCCACAATAATCAATTTTGTGATGATGAGAAACCTCACTAAACTATATGTGGTACTTGATCACTTATGAAATGAACAAGAGTGGATCAAATAATAATATACTCTACCGATCTTTTTTTTAAGTGTTATATTTTAAAATTTCTAGTAAAATAGTTATATCTCACCATTTTCACTATTTTTCTAAAATGTGTAATTTGATTTGATATTTGGAGTAATCTTATTTAATGTTTGGAGTCAAAGATACCGTTTTCAAAAGGAGGAATGGAATCAATAGAAGTGTTCTTTAAAAATGGGCGTGTCATTTCCATGCCGGTGTCAAAAGATTATAGAAATACTGTATTAGGGAAAACATAAATAATTTGAGTTGAAAAAGGATCGAACAATAAATAAAACCATTAATGGGAGACAGTTAAACATACAAAGGACGCTTTGTTAGATACAGCTGTTTATCATAATTTTGAGAAAAAATAAAATAAAATAAAATCTTGGAATAAATAAACAGATAAAATCTAAACGTCGCTATTAGTCCACTTGTTAATGATTACATTTCATACTCACTAATCTACATTTTGAAATTTGTGAAGCACATCAAATATTATTTGGTATTGCATCGTGTCAAATTAGGCTAATTATTTGATTCGGATCGTCTATTAGTTAACGGTGTAACATTCTCTATTGCATTGTTAAATGATTATCACGTTTTTACAATATTTTCAAAATTAATAATAATTAAAATTTTATATAATGAAAAATAAATGATTTTAGAAATATTATGAACATATAACAATCATTTAATTATACAATAGAAGATGTCACACAGTCAGACAATAGAGGATCCTAATCTCTTAGGAGTACCTACTTAAATTCGAGATTGTTTTTTCCCGTATTTTGTAACGAGTGAAATTTTGCAACCACTAGAAAATAAATAAATAAAAAGGATTGGATGTACAATTAGCCCCAACCCAAAATCAATTAATAATTTCCCACAAAAAAGTCGATTAATAATTGTAAGAACTTGTTTTGAAATTATGAAATTATGAAATAAAAGGCCCATATGATTAATAAATTATAGTATAAAACATGCATAACTCATCAGTCACCTTGTATTTATGTTGGCTAAGTAACATTTGAACTAATTTATCATATCTCAAATCTTATAAATTATTCAACCTCATGTTGAAATATTATTTCAAAGCAAAAATGAGATCTTCCAACTCTGCAATCTCATGTTTTTGAGAACATATACAAGCTTACAAAATATTACCTCCATCTCATTGAAGTAGTCCAATTTGCTTTTTGACTTTTTCGGCACACGTTTCCACCGAACCCTAGTACGAGTTCTAAAATATAATTTTAAAATATTTTTTCTTTTACGAAATACTATGAGTATACGATAGATCAACTTGACACACTTTGTTAATTTATACTTCACATATATTAAAAAAAAATGTTATATTGAACAGGATGAAGGGAATAATATTTCAAGTTAGCGTACAATATAAGATGTAACATCGAAGTTAAAATCTAAAGATTTTGAAGTACAAGTACTTCTACTTACTCAAGAATTCAACAAATGTGAATCAAATAGTATATCCATTGACATCCAAAAGAAAAATAAGAAAAAAACAAATAAATGCTGACCTTCCGACGCTGATATGATCTTGACAGGGATGAGGTTCTTTCAAGTTTCAAATGAACAACAGTAAGGTCAGCAAGGAAAATCAATAAAATAATATAAGAATTTGATAATTTCAGTGTGAACCATTCTTATTTTATAATATCAAAACAATTCTCCCTGGCACCTCAAAATCATAAAGAAGGAAGAAGATACAGCATGACAAGTGTCGGCTCATTACAGCAAATAGCAAAATCTCCCCAAAAAAACAAAAAAAAGAAACACATAATCCCACTTTCATGCAACTACGTGGAACCTCACTTCACCCACCACCATTTTTGCTATATGCTCTCACACTCTCAACTGAATATTCATTCTACTCGAGCATTCACCTCTATAAAAGCTAGCTACGGCTCATCCAAGAACACAGAGCATGATATAACGGTACAAGAACATGATAAAACAAGATAAGAATGATGGGGAAGGTGCACGGTACATAGGTGTGAGAAGACGAAAATGGGGAAGATGGGTGTCGGAGATTCGTGAGCCTGGTAAGAAGTCACGTATCTGGTTAGGAAGTTTCGACACAGCTGAGATGGCAGCCGCAGCCTATGATGTCTCTGCATTCTACCTGAAAGGGCCCGATGCAAGGATCAATTTTCCGGAGCTGGTGGAGAGTTTTCCAAAGCCGGTCAGCTCTGATGCGGAGGATATTCGAAAAGCAGCTCAAGAGGCAGCCATGATATTGAGCAGTGTGGAGAAACCGGGTGATGTTGATTTCGCTGTTCCAACGAGGGTGAAGTTGTCGCCTAGTGACATTCAAGCCATAAATGAAGCACCTCTCGATTCACCTAAAATGTGGATGGAGCTAGCAGGCCCATCGGAGGTGGGAGAGCATGCCACTTATGGTTATGATGATGTCGAGATGGAGGAATGGAATGAAAATGACAATTATTCCATTTGGGACTGATATATATATATATATTGTACGCTTCAATATGCATGCGTTGGCTCATCGCCTTTTTCATGCTAGAATTGGTATTGTAGCAGGGAGATGTTTAATTTTATAAACCATGCATCTGCATAGAATTGATATTGACAGACATGTAAGGTAAGGACCTTCGTGATTTTTTTAGAGCCCAATTATTAGGCCACATTTCTAACAAGAATTTATTATCGGTATCATTTCAGAATCTAATGAAGCTAATATCTGTCCTGTTACTCAAGATTCTTTGTATCTTTTTAGAACAATTTTCTTAATGAAAAATCAGATTATTACATTTAAGTTATTTCCAGGTATGATAAAGGGCCCTTCATTCTTTGTTTCTGTGGCAAGTCTTTCTACCATTATGGTAAGAAATTATTGTATCACTATCATTTACTTATTTCATGTAGCTTAAGATTCATCGTCTCTTTTTAGCTCAATAGCAGCACTATTACTTTTCAGCTATTTCATTTTTGCTGGTTGTCAGAACAAGCGAAAGGCTCTGCTCGAAAAAAGCCTGTCTATTTTGTTTATTAAGTTGGTAGTTTTTCTATTATTCCTTTTCTTTCTCCTTTCCAGGAGAAGAATATTCAGTTATTTGTAGTTAACCACATACAATTAAATTTGGTATACCTTAAGATCTCTACATGTATTATACTCCCTTTACATCTTCTACTACGAGCACATATTGGTAACCAACGGTAGCAATGCGGATAACTAAGTAAAACTAGAATAGTATTACATAAAAGAACAGTCACAAACAGATAAAAAAGGCAACTAGAACATCTTAAGAAAGTAAGAATACTTGTAGAGTGCAATTTGAGGTCCTCTGGGAAACAATTATAATGCTTCTGAGTTAGAGGCTAAACTATAAATTTTATGCATACTTGCAGTTATCTTCATCTTTAGATAATATATCGCACAAGACATATATTGATAGTTCAATAGATCGGATGCACATAGCATCACGTTGATCATTTGATGGTAACAAGCAGAATGAGATAAACATCTTTTAAATGTCACATATAACTAAGTAAAGCTTATAAACTTTGTTGCTAACTTAAAGGAAGCAAAAGATAATAAATAAATGAAAAGAGAAAAGCATATGAATGCTAGGACAGAGACAACCATCATATTTAGCTACCTTGTATCAATGGTTCTTGAGGCAGATGATGAGAAGGGAGTCATTGGACCTGTTTAGTTAGCATTGTTCTTTTGCAGGACCACAGTCGATAACGGTTGCCTGGCTAGTGGCTGCTATTTACACTTCTACAAAACGCAAGGAAATTTTCCTCAAGTCTTCAAAGGAAATATGGATTAAACACAAATAGTGAAGTTCAATCAAGAAATTTCGGAACCAAACCTGATAAAAAGCATATCAGCTTTGCATAATAATCATTTTCCTCTATATTACAGTATTACTACATGTTTCTTCCTTGGGGCGAGGGACCGGATTTGTATTTCGATCACTAGACTGACCAGATGATGCATTTTGTGGATATGCAAATATTATAAGAATTGCCAATCAGCAGGAGAGGAGAACTGAAGCGATGCAGAAATCATGTTTCAACAACAGTCAGAAGAGCTGATGATGCACAAGTGATGTAATCACCAACTCATAGAACAATGTTCCTATGCATATCATAGATAAAGATAAACTTGCACTGAGGAGCAAAAGGACAAAAAAGAAACATACAAAGATCATATATTAGACGGAAAACTGAACGATCAATCCGAAAACTAAAGCAATCCTTCACACACATCTGTGTCCACAAAAAAATAAATGCAAAGAGGAAATAGTAAACAAAGACTAGCATTTGGCAGATAAGTTTATACCAAAATTTTGTGTACTGTGTAAAATTTGTTGTATTAGCACTTCTTTTGGGTCCAACAAGGCATTGCAAGAAAAAAAGAGATAAAGAGAGAAAGATGAAGTCAATTCCATGCATTGTTCATCTTGAATCATTTCATTTCATCAAAAATGTGAGTGGACAAGACTGACAGTCTGAAACACTCAAAAGGTGTTTCTAATATCTTCTTGACATAACAAACATTACGTCCAGTAATTAACTCATAAACATGCTATGTGAGGATTGGACGTAAACTTGGAGTGCCTGTTTTCCAAGTCTCTTGCTAGATTTCCCCTCCCACTTCTTCTGAGTAGCTTCACAATCTTTAAATAAATGCTGAAATCTGGCTTCAGCCCTTTCTCCATCATGTCTACAAGAGTGCTTCGAGCACTCATAATATGACCTTTTTCACAATAAAGTTTGGCCATCAAGCAGTATATTATATTGCTTGAGGTCTTATCGTTTGCAGTTGAATCAGCAACATACTTGTATGCTGCCTCATATTTTTCTGCAGCAAACAAATTCTTGATAACATAAGCATGAGTTGAGAGACGAGGTTGAAGTCCTTGAGCCACCATTTGATGAAGAAGCTGGTGAACAGCATCCATATTGCCTAAACTACAAGCAGAATCGATAAGAATCTCAAAGGTTATTGCATCGAGAGGGATATCGTTTTCTTTCATTTCATCAAGCAGTGAAGAGGCTTCGTCAATCCTAGAATGCTTCCATAAACTTCCAAGAAGATAGTTGTACACAGTTGTAGTAGGGGCACAATTGGCCTCTCTCATCTCTCTGATTATATCATGTGCATCTTCTATTAGACCACTACTGCACTTCTCACGAATCAGAAGGCAATAATACGAGGCCTTGCTCCCTTCGACTTTGATGACATGTTTAGCCATTTCGAACAAGTGAAACTTACAGAACATCTCAATCAAGGCACAAACACCAGAACTTCGACATGACCCTCCAACTTCATTCAACAAATCCAACACCCTTTTAATGGATTCTTTCAACGAAGCATCCGTGGATGCCAAAACGGTTAAAAACCCAAAAGCATCATAAGTCAGACTAATATTTTCATTTGCGAACTTCCTAAACAAGGTATGCATGGTTGCATAATCTTCCAATCTTCCGAGGTTATCAATAATCAAACTACAAACACAAGCATTCTTCTGCAGCTTAGGATTATTACTCCAAACCCACTCAAAGAACCTCAATCCGGGTACTTTCTGAGTATTCAAAATCTCAAAAATCTCAGTAATTGAGTATGTATTCAACCTAGGGTGCAGCTTATTTAACCTAGACTCCAGATCCTCTCCATTGTTCCTAACAATATTAACAACTTCCAAAACAATCTTCCCTAGAGAATGTTTCCACTGAACTTCACTCTCCACAACAGTGTGAGAACCAAGCATTTTATCTGATGATGATACAGTATAACATCTAGCCATTTTCCCACAACGAAGCCACGAAAAGCCAGTGCATACATTTGGAGAGATATGCGATGATAAAGTCCATGTATCGATTTTAAATTTTAAAGGCAGCCCACATAAGGAATGACCCAGAAAATGATTCTTGACAGGTAAAAACGGATTAGAAGAGGAATTTGACGCGAGCCCAGATGAAGAACTGCCGCCAGAAAGCTTAATTCGAAACGAAGGTAGTCTAGAATGAAGAATTGAGCAAGACCCAGAAGAGATAACGCTTAGAACTGGGTTTTTAGGAAGTGGGCGTGATTCAACAGATGAGGCGAGAGAAGAATGGCGTAAAAGAAATATTGTAATTACTGAATTTGATGAGAGAGAAGAGTTAAGGATTTTAGGAGAGAATGATGAGCTGTACCTGAAGAGATTTTGATTAGGGTAAAATACGATAGAGGATCTCATAATAGCTCAGCTGTCATATCTGCAACTGCAATCCTTCTTCTTCGTCGTTCCACTCAACTGTGAGAACGTTGGGGCGGAAGAGAAAGCAATCACTATTTGTGGGGGTTTAAGAGGGACACAAATGGAAAAACAAATTTTTCGATAGGTTTTGCGTAATTTAATTTTGTTGATTTTGTGTGTGTGTGTGTGTGTGTGTGTGTTTATTTTCATTTATATTCATGTACTAGTACTACCAATTAATTTTAATTTAGAATGTCCACAAAAATTTATTCATTTTTTTTATTGTAAAAATAACTTTATATAATTTTCTCTCAATCTACTTATTTATACTCCCTCCGTCCCCTTTGATTTGGCAGCATTTCCATTCTGGGCTGTCCCAGCCCAAATGGCTGGTTTCCTATTTTGGGCCTGTTTGAGGCCTAATCCAGTCTGCTAACCCATTACTAACCCCCCCGACTAACCCTATCTCTGCCTAACCCTAACATTCCCCTCACAACGGCCCTCTCTTTCTCTCGAACCTTCTGCCGTTTTCTCTCTACATCCTTCATCTTTTTCCCCACTCAAACCCTAGATCCCTGACGCGGCCTCCGCCCCCTCTTCTGCCCACCGGCTGCCGTCATCACCGATCCATCCGACGTGATGAGTTTCTCACCTTCGATTCCCCCTCCCGACACCGAATCTCCCCCTTGTACTCCTTCATTCGTGTTTTCTGTCTCCGATTTTGTCCCAGAGACAGAGTTACAGCCCGATCTGTCTCCGATTTCGGCCTATGTCTCAGATTCCCCCTCCGACGAGGAATCTGATCGGCGTGGTCCCATCCGGTTGAAGCGTACTGCCGAGTGGAGAAGAAGGGTGGCGAAGCGGGTTGCGCGAGATCTGGAGGCGGAGCGGGAAGTGTTCATGGCTGAGCACCGCCGTGAAAGAGAGAGTCTCCGGGAAATCATGAATCGCAGCGAGAGCTTGAAGGAGATCCACCGGATCTTCCTCCCTCGGCTCTTTGATGAGCGCTCTGACGCTGTGAGATCTTTCTTTTTTCTGCATGTTTCGATTTTCTTACATTTATGCCCATGCTTTCATGTTCGGTTCTGGATGTTGGATCTGTGCTGCTGATATGTTCATCTGTTGGCTTATTGATGGTTCATCTGTGTTCTGTTAGGTTTCTTGTTGGATTATTGATGTCTGATATGTGGTCGATTTTTCTGCATGCTGGATCTCGGTTTAATTATTGGATGTTGGCTTAGTGAGTTCGGATCTGTCCTCTGTTGGCTTTGTTGCTGTGTTCTTGATGTTGGATAAGTGCTGAAAATATGTTGGTAGTTGGATAGCTGCGATGATGAAAGCATGCACACACTTCTTGCCGTGTTTCTGTTAATGTCCCCTATTCTCTGTGATGAAACCTTTAATCTGATGAGCATGAAAATGATTGTTAGGTGGTGGAACAGTTTCCTTGATTTCACTGTGCCGGTTTGTTTTAATTGGTCAGGAATTAAGGAATTTCTTTTATAATCTGATGGTTCAATTATGCCAAATGATGAAGTTTTGGAATAGTATTTGTAAAATTGTCATGTCTGTGATAATCTGATGCCTCTTATGGGGCAAATGATGTGCACTAGCAAAAAATTTCCCTCTCGTGCTGCATAATGTGATGATCTCTGAATCTGTTTATGTATCTGTGTACACAGTGCTGGTCACCTTTATGATGAGTATTGGTAATTGGCCTGTTTGTGCACTCTCATACTCTCTCTGTCCTTTTGATTTGGCTGCATTTCCTCTTTGGGCACTTTGTGTTTCTTGAGTGTTCTGATGGCTTTCTTGTGCCAAATGATGATTTTTTTGGAGTTCAAAATGTGCATATTTGCATTAATTTTTACACTGATGCCCTTTTTAGGCAAATGATGTAACAATTCCAAAAAAAGTTTCATTATAAAAAGATTCATGCTTTCTTTCCTATTCTGCATGAACAAAAAAATGCCTTCACATGCATTTTCAAACACAAAAACTTTACAACCAATTAAGTTCTTGAATTACTCTAAGAAACCTAATTTATACATCATCAATTCAATCCCAGCTACATCTCTTTCTTGTATTAGATGATGGATGCTTTCTGTGACTAGATCAAGTGTAACATGCAAGTCCCTAGGTAGATTGCCTTCCCTAATCAATGCAGCCTTCTTCATATGAGGTTGCTTATAGCAGTTTTGACCATTTACCTTCATGATCTCTACTAGAGTTTGTTGTAGACTTAGAAACACATTGTTTAGTGTTGCTGCAGTAAGCTCTTCGAAGCTGTTCTTCACTGCAGCAACTAAATCATCAGCATTGTTGCATGCAAACTGACTTTGTAGACTTTGTATTGAAACAAAAACCCTAAGTCATTAACATTGTAATCTGGAATGTTTGGTGGCTGTTGCATGAGATGGATGTTGAATCCATCTGCACTTGCTGCAACCCTAAAAGCCGGATCTTCATCTGTGATGTGGGCCTTGCATTATCCTGTTGTATGAAAATGGTTTTTGATAAGTGTGCCAGCCACTTTGCCTTGATTGTAGGGAGTATCTGCATGAATGTTGCCTTTGTTATGTTGTGCAATATGTGTAAAATATAAACATGTTGCCTGTTTAACATGATGAAGAATTTTATTCTGAGGGTTTCATCATACCTGCTGAAGCATGCATTCTCTGATCACATCTTTGTTGATTGAATCAATAGGTTGTGTGATCCATGTACCATTCTTTCTGTTTATGCTATCTCTCTTTGCTTGGACCTGCTTTGTAATGGGAAGATGCCTATCTTCCCATCAAATAACACAGTCCCATCTCTTGCAAAGATAGGCCTAGCTACTGCACACATGAACATTATCTTTGGGATGAAGGCCTTGCTTTTTGATGTTCTATGTGGTCCTACTTCATCTGGGGTTAGTTACATTCTGTTTCTTTTTTGTGTGATGAAAAACCACTTCTCATCAATATGGATGATGTTCTGCATATCTCTGAACTTCATTTCATTTTGCTGCCTATTGTACATGATGGAATCTAAACAAAATCTTAGCCTTTTGAGCTTGTTAGCTGCTGTTAAGAAAGGTTTTAGGGCAGAAGTGTGTGCTTTGAGCAGCCCCAACTTAATCCATCTAAAAACAGTACCTCTACTAACATCTAGGGCTTCAACTAATCGCCTAATTGTGTTTCTCTTGCGCATTTCTAGTGTTTTTATCTTAGCATAATCAGGGAAGAGTTTCTTCACTCTGTTAGGATACAATTTTTTGGATTTCAAACAGACTACCTGACCTTCATCTCTCTGCAGCTTGGCTTCGGCCCAAAGTCTGGAAATCGTCCTTGAAGATGAATCCCACTTCAAGACAGCCTGCTTCATCTTCCCTTGCTTCGAGCCTTCTAGCAGGAACTGGATAATGTGACTCCTTTCAGCAGTTGTGAAATTATGCTTTCTCATTTTTCTTCTTTTTTTTACTTTTCTCTGAATTTTTGGGTTGTAAACTGTGGAATGCTGAATTGTGAATCAGCTTATTTATAGGTTCACTTCCTTACAATTTGAAATCTGTAATTTAGAGAGAAGTTTTATGTTTTTGAATCCCTACAGCTGTGATCAGCATTTGTAAATGTGTATTGAAGTGATCTTAGCCGCCATTCTCCCTATTTTTATGAGTGTTTTTATCTTTTGCATGTGCATGTGTATCTAGTATGCCATAGGGATTAGGTCTAATGAAAACAATCATTTTTAACACTAAATCATTATTTATTCTTAATTAATGGGCTTCTTAAAAACTGTGCAAAAAGAAAACCAGCCAAATCAAAAGGGATAGAGGGAGTACAATATATTTACCCGTTAATTTATTTAAACAAATGGGGGGCTTTCACTCCACTCGTTTTACGTCTTGAATTGAAACCCAAAATCAAAATCAAAATCAAAATCAAAATCAAAATCAAAATCGAATTAACACTCTAAAACAAGAGTTCAACAATGGAATTCTTAGCTTCCAAAAAATAGACAAAGTTTGGATGATTAATTATAATGATGATTGTGACGATGTTTGATTGTTCAAAATTCTAAACTTGGTATTAAAAAAAGAAAAAAGAAAAAAAAGAGACTAGAATTGTGAATCAAATTTAGATATAATTTGACGAATCTCAAATTTATCAATTTTTTCGTTTTGAGGAAAGATAAATGAATTTTGTAATAAAAAACATAGTCAAAAAACTTGCTAATTTAAAGAAAAACTTTGTTTGCAAAAGAAGAAACTAGAAAAAGAAATGAAAAGGAAAGACTAATTAAATCCACGCCGCCAGCAAAGAAAGGGCTCGAGCACACCACGTTCCCTTTTTATTTTCCACGCAATTTATATATACCTCCGCCTTCACCGTCTTCTCAAACCCTAGAAATCTCTCAGAAATTTACGCTCTCTACCTCAGATTCATTCCCTATTTCTTCGGTTTTCGAACCTTTCCTGAAACAACTTAGTCGAGATGGCGTCGTTTGCCGAAGCGCCGCCTGGAAACAAGGCCGCCGGAGAGAAGATTTTCAAGACCAAGTGCGCTCAGTGCCACACCGTCGATAAGGGAGCAGGCCATAAACAAGGTATGAAGAAGTTTATTCTGTTTCCGTGCTAGTTTGTTTTCGTTGTCTAGATCTGATCCGTTGCTTGAATTCTTTTGAGTTTATTTTTTTCTCTCTATTTCGTTCTGATTTTATGTGCTGGTCTTCATTGCTGTTTCATTGGTTGGAATTTTTTAGATCATGTGTAGAATTATGGAGATCTTCTATTTCCCCATTTTGAACTAGAGGTTGGAATTCTGAAGTAACGAAGTTCATTTGAATCCGTTTGTGTGTTGATGGATATGTATTCGAACTAGAAAATATGGATACGTTAGCTGCAGCATATAAAACTGTACCTATTACTTGAAGTCTGAGAAACTTGAGATATATAGTTGACAATAATTGCAATTGTTAGTTTCGATTTTTGACGAATTATGGCTTTTGTAGATTGGATCTGTAGTTTGGGTTTACCTGATTCTGAATCAGGAATACTGAAACAAACAATTTTAATTGCTATTGAGAATATGAATAGGCACATATGTTGTAGTTTGCTCCTTGTTGCATTGACGATCTTGCTCGACATTGGTTTTTGTGTATTCATCAGATATGCCTATGTGTGGCTAGTTTATGTTGTTCAACACTTGACTTACTTTTTTGATATGATTTCACCATGGAATTGTCCGAGTAAAGATTGGAAAAAAATGCATTTCTGCTTCTGTATACTTTGTTCCCTTTTCTGGATAATAGTTAACGGCTCTACTTTGCAGGACCTAACCTGAATGGTCTCTTTGGAAGGCAGTCTGGAACTACAGCTGGTTATTCGTACTCTGCTGCCAACAAGAACATGGCCGTCATATGGGAAGAGAAGACTCTGTATGATTATCTGTTGAATCCCAAGAAGGTAAATGTGTTCAATTTGCCGAGGAATTTAATACCTTTAAGATGTTGATTTGAAGTTCCGATACCCATAAGATACAGTAAACATATCTTTTTGTTGGTTTCCTCGTTAATTTTATCCTAGGATGTTATTTATTAGATGGCTCAGAACTAAGTTACATGGTCGAAAATGTTTCATTTTTCCTCCAAGTCTTACGGTTTCTTGATTGATTGCATTTCCTCAAAAACTGATGATATCAAGCAAAGTAATAATAAAAAATCATAGGTGAATCATTTATTATCTGTGTCCTCAAGCTGTTTGTGTGATCTACTTATGATGCTCCATTCGGTCATTCATGATTAGTTAAAGAAAGGCGCAAGTTATGCATTATGAATTCAGTTTAGCAAATTAAGGCTTAAAGAAATGCTCAATCGACACCCACTGCTTCATCTCACTATTGCGTTAATTAACACGGTAACTTGTGTTGATTCTTTATCTTGTTCCTGCAGTATATACCTGGAACAAAGATGGTTTTCCCGGGATTGAAGAAGCCTCAAGACCGTGCGGATCTTATTGCATACCTGAAAGAGTCCACCGCAAACTAAGCGTGGCATATGTTACCAAACTTGTCATTTTGCAGCTGAGAGGCACAATTTGCATTTAAGGAGATAAAACACAATTCTCTCTAATAAATTTTTTGGACTACTTTTGATATTTTGCGGAAGTCCCTAGTTTGAAGTCCTCTTTCAAGAGGTATTAGTCCTAGTCAAAGATGGAAATAAATTTGAGTCGAGTACATTATTTTCTATACCTATCTACAGTAGTTATAAATGTTCGAAGCATGTTGCTTGAACATTCTTTTTCATATTAGCGAGCACGACTCTTGCTGATAATGAGTTTTTGGATATCCAATTTAGACATATATTAGTGTGCAGAACTTTTTACTTCTCTGGACTGCAATTGATCTTCGTAGTTGATTGAATTATAGATGTTATACATGTGAACTGCATACAGGGATTGCACTTATTTTGTGATCAAAGATATTATTCACTCTTCAGTCTCATACGATTGCAAGTCTAAGAGCATTTCGTAATTTTGTAAACCTAGAGAAATCTCCAAATATAAACTAATACATATCCCTTACAACATGCCCTAGTTTCTGTAAATTAATTCCAGAGGTCTTTTGTCTTTCAAACGGCAAAGGTCTCATTGTGATGATGGACGGCGAACTCCTGGAATCTGAAACAATTTCAAGAGCACATATAAGAAGCAATGATTTAGGAGATCTTTCACATTAAAAAAAAAAAAAAAAAAAAAAGGAATAGGAAAGCAATATACATACAAGAGAGTGGTTATTTCTCTTATTATGACTTCTTGTGGCATTTTTCTTAAGTGTTCTGTGATGACTGATGAGATACCCATGGTCAAGAAAGTCGTGACAGCATGCTTAGCCGAAGGATTCACACTATCTAGGTTGTGTTCGTTCTTGCAACACACATTATAGTAAGGGTAACAACTGAAATATGATGAGGAAAAAAAAAAACAGAGAATCTACGGTGGAAGAAGGGATGCTTAGGTGTTATTTCAATAATGATTGAAGTAACAAAACCATGAGGGCAATGACCTGCATACTCCCTATTCGTTTATGCGATTTTGACATGGGGACTAGTGTGTTAACAAGAGAGTATCATATTTCCAGGTATTCAGATAAAATTGATTAAAGAAAATGTAAAAGCTGACCTCAACTCCGCGAGGACCTATTCTATTGCGTGATATGAAATTGAGAATCAGATTGGCAAACTCATCAGGTACATCCTCCTGCAATTCTCGAGTGAGTCAGCATTTATGAAGACTATAGTATGCTAATAGCAGCTAAGATGAAGAAAGATTTCCATGAGACATACCTGTATCGCATGGCCTGTGTGCCTAACAACCACCATTTGGAATTTTCCTTGCATTTGGCCTATTGTGAGTGTTCTGGGACAAGGTTAACAGATATCAAAATTATGGATTCATCAAGTCTTTTCTCTTGGCATGTAGCTATTCAAATGATATGATTCATGAACTTCGAGAATCATAAAAACTTGGTTATAAGTAAGCATGTCAAAATTTCCAAGTCATACAGGTAACATGTTAATAAAATCTGCCAACAAGTGACTTCACAGCTATCAGACATAATAGTAAGAATAATATTCGCAATGACATAATATTATTATGTACTAACCTGTCTAGCCTATCAGTACCCGCCAGAAGCAAGAGTTTTGGTACAGGACTAGACAAAAATTTATCTGAAAGGCCTTCGTACCTGAAACAAATAATTCCATATTTAATGTGATGAAATACCAAGTATTTCTGAAATGTGGATGCAATGAAAAAAAAAAAAACGAGTTAAATAAAGCTAAAAAATGAGATATTCGACAACTAATGCCCACTGATAACATTAAAAGATTAGCATATGAAGGATCATGATCTATACCACCCTCTCCAATATTGCTCAGTTTCTTCCAGCCTAGCTCGGTGGGTGTAGCTGTAAATCCAGCATGAGTACCCATGTTAGTTGGGATGAACCAGAAACCATTTGATTATAGAATCAGTGTAAGAGAAGTTTCTCAAAAAAATGTTAGGTGTGCTAAATTAATTACTTAAAGAGAAAAAATAAATAGCTAGAGTACCGACCACTTTCTTGAATCATCAAAAACTAATGTGCTGGGGATAGAGACACGAGCAGAATCAACGTTCCTCAAAGAGCCACTTTTGATACTCCATTCAATCTAACAAGTAACAAGATACATGAAAAATCACTGTTACCAAACATAAAACTACTTAAAAAGAAAAATAAAAAGTTAACAGTGGAACTGTGTTCAAAGAAGACAGAAAAATGTGGTAAGAACTAGAGTTTTTTCCTTTTGTTTATTTATTGATAACTTCATTTCCTACTTCCTGCTTATCCTTGAAAAGATTTTTCATTTATTAATTTGGTACTCAAGTATTACCGCTTTCTCAATGCTGGAGAAATGCTGCATTCGATTTGATAAGATCTTCTGCATATGCATCAATGAAGCCATTGCTGTACCCTGAGATTACGCGGCTAACAGTTCATGTAACCATATATTTGGAGGTAAAGTTTCACAATTATTTGAGCATCATTGGTAAGATTGTATATATTCACACAAACCTCAACAACATCGACAACAACCATCGCAGCCAGGCTAGGAAGCACTTTCTTTGCAGCGATATGAACAGCAAGTGCACCTCCCATGCTGAATTACACATTGAATTAGATCTTGGTGATATTCAACTAGCACTTGATTAAAAAGCAGGAATTGATAATCATAAGTGACAAAGAAAGACAGGCCCAAGCTACTCCTACAATCAGGAACAATAGTCTAGCATTTGACCATTCCATGAACGGTTATTACGCGTTCAAGAACCAGTCAGCATTCTCAAGGCCAACTATGTTCAAACAAGTTACAAATTATATGATTCAAATATTCTTGTTCTATCGTAGAAATAATACCTGTGACCAATCATCACTAATGCTGGGGGAGAATCCCCATACATTGTCTTCACAACAGCCACTACGTCGTTGCAAAGAGTCTACAATTATTGATGAAATGTCAACAAGACAGTTTATACAAAGATGTCCAATAAAAGGTATCCTGATCATAGAAAAACGAAAACTTAACATCAAAATACAATGTAATAACAATCTGAAAAGTAGATACCTCAATAGATAGGTCTAGATCATTCTCGGTGAATGACTTCCCATGTCCCCTCAAATCCAAGGCTACTACTTTAGCTTTCTCTTTAATTTGTTTTGCTGACAGAGCAAAGGAGAGCCTGGAGAAATTTTTCGAACATAGATTTACAATTCAGATCCAGCTCAGTTTTCTGCAAGAAATATACGCTTTTCTAAAGTTTAAATTTTAAAAGGCTTAAGAAATCTGTATTTTCATTTATAGTTCGCTTTGGAAGACAACACTACTAAAAATATTCATAGCTGTAGCTGGAGCACTTGAAAGAAAAATTCCCAAGATCTAAATAATCTAACTCCACACTCTATATATGTTTCAGAAACTTTTACTACATCTCTACACCTTTTCTCTAGAAGCAAAAGTATACAGGCAGCAAGAGCACTGGTCTTAAGATTTGAGGTGAAGGCACAAACTTCAACAGTCTTACAGATAATCATAAAAAGCTTGAGACACATATTTAAACGGGGCAACCAAAACTCAAAAGAAACAAATGCCAAGCAAACAGGAGAAAACCTATGGTGGCAATACTTAGTATCATGAGCAAATTATGAATTCTTATGGATATAAATTTTATGTCAGTAAGCTTTTTATGAACAAACAAACTTATCTCTAGCTACTTCATGCCATAACTCAGGACATTTTTCCATAGAAACCGATGCAAAATGTATTTAACAAGAGAAACTTAGGAAATTCATAAGCCAGATGCTGGTCTACCCTGAATAACCCCCACCGTGGAGACATAAAACAACTGGACCCTCACTTCCTGCCTTGTAGATGTGAAATACCTGAATCGGAGAGTAGAGAAAAAGAAGCTCTTAGAATAAAAATATCAACATAAAATTGGTAAAGCAACTGAAGATATGATGCCACTCACATTATCTGAGTCGGGGATGCGAACATCATCTTCTTGGTCAAAGTAGTCTGACCAATCTAAAGGTGCATATTTTTGTGACGAAGTCCTACAAGTTAAATCCAAGAGGTCAGGATCATAAAATAGTAAGCACAACAAGAAAGTACACAAATCAAGTTTTACATGAACGAGAACCAACTGCAAGAACAACTTATACAGTTTCAGAGTTCACCACAAACAGTGCTTAAATTTGCCTCCGACATTGAGATGGGGTAACTCTGGTAGAGAATGAAATAAATAGAACTCAAGGTACTTATTTCACGACCATTTTTTGCCAAAACAAACATTTTGCCTGAAGAAGCCTAACCCAACTCATCAAACTTCCATCGAGACGCAATTCTTACATTTTTTGGCTCAATTTTTTTGAAGGGACACTTCTCCAACACATTAAGTAACTCAAAATCACTCTATTATGACCTCAAACACCGGATCATACGCCAAACAATCGTCCATTATAGTGCCATAAATCATCCAGTACTGCTCTCAGCTATTTTTACATTTTCACCACATAAACTAAACAAAATTCGTCAATAAACAACTTTTTTCATGAGCTCATCGCCTTAATGATCGTCTATACAGTACCACAATCACAATCTTTAGCTCAAGCAGAACTGAAACAATTTATTCTCATAATCCTAACAGAAAAAATCACAAAATCCAGAAACAAGAAAAACTCACCAGCAAGTTCGCTAACAAAAAAAACTAAAGCATTGACACTTCAAATTTATACGTTAATAGAACAAAATACTAAAAAAAATCGCGAGAAATGACTGCGCACATACTGAATTGGAGGACGATCAGGCTTGGAGGAAAAGGCGGATGGCGATTTGCTTCCACTCTGCGCGGCATCTCCGCCATTCTGCGATTGCTCTTCCGCAAGCGAGCTTAGATTTGATGATGAATTCTCCATTTTTTGATCACCCACAGATTCTTCGAAAAATTATTTCTATTGCTATTTTCTGTTGGTAATTTCATGATTTCTGATTTTGGGCCGGTAATTATAATGGGCCCTAAATGGGTTATGAGCTTAATTTCGAAATAGTGATTGGGTCCAGATAAACCTAGGTTTTGGAAAAAAATTCATTATTTCCTTAATACTACATCCGTCCATTTTATTTGGTCCGTTTGTATATTTTATTCTCCCACCGCCTATGATCTTTATACACAGTTGACATTCTAGCTGATTTTGAGGCTTTGTAATGAACGGTTTATATAATGGACTTTCGGAGTTTAGTTTTTTCTGTAGGATACTACGACACTCGAAATACTTTATAAAAAAAGCTAAACTCCGAAAAGAAAATTTAAAATCTATCATTATAAAGCTTCAAAACCAGCTAGAAAGTCGATTGTGTTTAAAGATTGTGGACGGAGGTAGTACTTCACATATTTCATTTATCCTATGTATATAATTTATACCTCACATGCATATTCAATATGTAGAGAGGTATAAAATATACAACAAGACAAAATGATTGAGACGGATAAATTATAAAGAGTAGTTAATAAGTCTCTAGATTTAACATAAAAATAGAGAGAGTAGTTATAAAGAAATGAAGTCGAAGAAGAGAAGTCTTATGCTGGAAGAATTAGTTTTTTTCATAATGTCTATAGACTTTTATGTGATAATAATATATGTAATGTTTTAGATTAGAAAACTGCAATCAGAATTTTGATGAGAACATTCATAGTAAAAGAATGACTCAACCACTACTTCGATTGACGCTAATATAATTTCCACTTGTTCATACTTTTTACAAATGTCAAAGTCCACCTTGAATAATTTCACCTAGTGTCGATTATTTAAATAAACGTGTATATATTTTGGACAATACATATGTTGCTTATTTTGGAATAACTAAAATAGGTTTCATGATCAGTGAAATTCAAACTTATATATCAGGATGTTAGACCTCATGCACTCCAATTATTATACACATCTTATATCATAAAAAAAAAGGGACAAATATCACTTATGATCTCAATGTTTGAAGTTTTCATAATTATGTCTTAAAATATGTATATTTTGAAACTGATAGTTAACATTTCACAAAAATTATAGTTGTCTCATTTACTCTTTTCAAGCGATAGAAATATCTACGTGGCTCGCCGGAAAATCTGTAGTTTTAAAAATAATACATATGAAAAATCTATGTGGACCCGCCGCCGAGTCGCTTGGCATTTTAGTCACCGAAAAAGTTGTGATTATAACAATACTGTAATTATTTAGAAATATGTATGATCTGGGAACAATTGTGAAAGTAAGGCAAATTTTGCGATAGTAAAGGGTACTTAATTACCTTTAAAAATTAGGGTTAATTGTCAAAAATACATGATCTTTAGTCAAATTCTATTTTTGCACATGACTTTTAACTTCTGGCCAAACAATACACGATATTTGGTCAAATTTAGTTTTTGCACATGACTTAACCGTTGACCAAAAAATACATGACCTTTTAATTATTTTTTATTTTTTTTTGCTGGATTGTAATTTTCCCAAAATGATGTTGAGTTGGCTTTTCGGGATTGCCGACTTGGCCATATTTGACGATTATTAAAATAATGTCGTTTGTGTGAAATTAAAAATCACATCTTCTTTTTTTGGTTTTCATCTTCTTCTCATCTCATAAATCATAAATAATTAAAAGGTCGTGTATTTTTTGGTCAAAAGTTAAAAATCGGGTGCAAAAATAGAATCTGACCAAAAGCCGTGTATTTTATGACCAAAAGTTAGAACTCATATGTTAAAAATAAACTTGGACTAAATGTCATTTATATTTTTTTGACAATCAACCCTAAAAATTACATACCGTGATACCGGTATTTGTAATTCAAATAAGTGATAATCAATTATAGTAAAATTATTCCAACGGACGAGGTTCGATGTATGCAATCTAGTTAAGTACTATTAACAACTAGAAAAATCAAAAGCATGCAGTTTCCTCTCACGTTTCCCCATAAATACGTTTGTTATTTAATTGAATAACCTGGATATACCAAAAGATAAAACAAAAGGTGGTCGGTTTACTTAGATTAGTGCGACTTTAATTTGTCCATTCATGATTTTTCCTAGGGAAAAATATTCTATTGTCCCACTCAAAAGAGGTACAAGAAGAAAAGAAGAGAGAGAGAGAGGTTGCATGGAAACCCTTTTTGTAGTGGGGGATTTATGTATTGTCTAGTTAAAAGCAACAAAGCTAAAGTTGTCAAACTTTCAAAAATCAATTATTATAATGCTCGATAAAAACGTGGGATTAATACAAGTAATGTAAGAAATTAAATGTGACACTACTTATAACAGTACAGTTAGTGCCCGGAATTAAGAATGCCGTGTCTTCTTCTTTTCTTCTTTAGATTTGTGTGGGTGCAGTTCCAAGAACAGCTTGCAAGTGGTTAACAATGTCCTTCACTGTGCCAACAAATTCACTCTTCATCTGCACAAATTAATGAGGGATAGTCAAGAGATATGGGCAGCATTTATTTCGATGAGAATCGGACTCGAGACCTTTCACACTAAGAAAAAATATAGGTGCATCGACTTTGCCACTAGACCAAGGTTTTATCGGCAACATGAGACATTGTTACTATTTATATATGTTTCTTGCTCTTTAATTAATGGAAGTGTTCGGATGTATAATGAATTAAATTGCTAGTGCGAAAACAAGATCATATGTTGCACTATAGATAGATTAAATAACAAAGTAAATGAATAAATAAAGCTTGTTGAAGGTCAATTAGGACACCAAACTGATATACTACCTACATCTCATTACATTAGTCACATTTACCTTTTTGCACGTATTTCCACCGAAACCTAGTACGAGTTTTAAAATATAATTTTGACGTATTAATTTTTTCACGGGATACTATGACACTCATAGTATCCCGTGAAAAAATTAATACGTCAAAAATATATTTTAAAACCCGTACTAGGTTTCGGTGGAAAAACGTGCCGCAATAGTGAATGTGACTAATGTAATGGGATGGAAGTAGTAATACACAGGTTTAGAGCCAACATGAAATAACAGTTTTATTGGCATTCACAGAACAAGAGAAACGATTTCTACAATCCATTAATGTCATGATTATAGGAAAGCTACATGACTATTTTTGCAGTAAAGGGTTTAGGATAATCGAAGAATGCTTCTCTACCCACTATAGACATATTTAATGTGCTAACGGCTGACGTGCAATAATGTATTTTAGGAAAATTATTATTAATATATCTTATAAAAATGAACCATACCAAGAAAAAAAGACTAAACCTTACTAAAATAACTAAAACCCTAAATGGAAAAATTATTGACGTCGCACTGCCACATCAATCGTGAGCATAGTAAGTGTAACCACGATGGATAGGATGACATTCCTATTGGATAATCTTTGATTTTTGTTACATTTTCTATAAGCAATTTTTTTAAAAAAAATAATTATTATTCTTATTATTATCAAAATTCCTACATGGTCGACTATTGATAATCAAAGAGAATCTAAAAGTTTGAGTCTCATTAATTAACTACAAAACAAACACTTTTTCTAAACTTGTAATTTGCATTTCTTAACGTTTTGCTATCCTCGGGAATGTCTACTCCCTCCGAATCGATACGCTTAATGAATATATAAGAGATATAAAATAATAAAATATCTCATTTTCATCGGGAATAGTGGGAGTCTTAGTTAAGAACTCATAATTCTCATTATAAATCTCATGTCTTCTACTATTAAAGTGACTTATAATTTCATTAAGAAAATTAATAAATACTACTCAATGTTTATCAATAAATAATATATAAAAATGAAAGAATGATATATATACCTGAGCAAGAATTGTGACATCAAAAGCAGCAGGTCCAAAGGGCATGATTCTAATGTCAGTAACATGGAGCTGTATCTTTTCCATTTCTAGTGGAAGTCTTGACATCAAATCCATCTCCTTCTTGCAACATATCTTTATTAGAACATCACTCTCTTCACTTCTTACACTTATTTCTGCAGGAGGCCCCACTACTCTCAAATCATTTGTGTTTGTGTTTGTGGAATTAGTGGAACAACTCCTCATCATCTCTTCTTCTCTCTCTAGGGCTACAACCCGCTCTTGAAGCGCTTTCAAGTGGTTTATGGCATCTTCCAGTAGAGAAGCTTTATCCAACTGATTTTATATATATATAATCAATAAATTAAGATTACTAATTAACTCAGATACATAAGAAATTAATTAAGTTCTTGGTTTTTTAAATTCATAATTATATTTATTTAATTTTATTTGCAACAAGAAGAAGAGAAGAAAAACCCTAAATTAGTGAAATTGAATACATACAATGCAATAATTCTTTCTTTCTTTTTTCCCTATGTGGAAATGATTAAAAGAAAATTAATTAATTAATTAATTAATTAATTACCTTCCTGAGGCCGGGCACAACTTTAGAAAGGGCGATGAACAGTTGGCGGAGATTCTCACGGCGTTTCCTCTCCGACATGAGATGGTCTTGAGCTTGAGACGGCGTTCGAGTCGCCGCCGTCTCTCTCTTGCCAAAATAATCATCCTCAGCAGCCGATGCAGAGAAGTTTATGATTTGTGGGGCTAAGGTTAGGCCTTTACAATCATCATCATCTTTATATCTAATTTCCTTATTCTCGAAACAAATTATTTGTGGAGTTTCAACAGCAGCAGCAGCCATTATTGTTGAAGAATTGGGGCTTATTATTTCTTGCCCATTCCATGAATTCATCATCACCTGGTCGGTGGCGCCGCCGCCACCGTGAGCAGAAGATTGGGAGTTGCTGCTGGTGGCGGTGGTGCAGTTGGAGTACATCTCAACAAGGTAAGGGTTGAGATTGAAGAAGTCGTCCAAATTTTGTTCCAATATTTCCATACCCCTACAATAATTAAGTTTTAGATTGACATTTGCATAAATTAGAAATTAAAAACATAAATTGCTGTAGTGTTTTTTTTTTTTTTATTGGGGTCAGGAAAAAGAAATTTATATTAAAACAAAATATAGGTACGCGAAATATCCAACAAAGGAAGAAATACAAAGACAGTTCTTCACCGACAATCCCTTTTGCTGTTGTAATAATCTGTTGAAATTCTCAAAACCTCATTTTTCTTTAAAGTTTAAACTCCCTAAAGATCAAGATTCATTAGTTGTAAAATATAATTATGAACTCAATTCTTGCAAAAATAAATGTGTATTTGCATATGAAGTAAAAAAAAAAAAAAGTATGATTTTGTGTATATATTATGTAATACTCCCTCCGTTTTTTCTGAAGTGGCCTACTTATATTCAATATGTGAGGTATAAAATATACAAGTAGGTCACTTTAAAAAAAAAACAGAGGGAGTGATATCATGAACGAGTTATTATTTACCTCGAAATACAAGCTTTAAAATTATCTTCTTGTTCTTCTTCTCTAATTAAGATATCACCTGCTCTCTCTCTCTCTCTCTCTCTAGTAATGGAATTGACAGATTAAATTCTTGTACTCATCAACTGGTCGGAACATATATATATTATTTAGCGTACGTGTACGAAAATATATACGCACACACGTGTGAACTGGCTTTCTTACTGTAGGAATGGAGGCGTATAAACTGTATAGGGCTATACATACACATACACATATACGTATACGTATGGAGGCCTTGGTCAAAGGCAATGGAAGTTTCTTGTGGGCAATCATTATCTCTTTTTTACTTTCCTCGTTAATTGCAAACTTATTCAACGCGTTGATGTGAAATTTGGATTTTTTTTTTCCAATAATTAATGACATGATTGATTATAGGTAAAAATGCTAAAGTTAGCGTGTATGTTGTGTGTGTGTGTACTATTTTGAAGCCCTACATCTTGTAATTTCGACACTACATTTATTTAATAAATGTAAATAAAAAAGAATCCGAAATGAGTTCATGCAAGCGAATTTTAGTATTCTACTCTTATTTTTTCAGAAGAAGAAGAAGAAGAAGAAATATTGATTAATATTGAGGTGGTTTTTTGGAAGTAGCCATCGATGTGCAAAATGAAATGTTCGATTTCTTAAATTTAATTAGTTCACGTGGGAGATACCAGTAGTTAATTAAAGGTTATAGTAACTGGTAAAATCATTTAATTAATTTGAAAATTAATAGAGTATTAGCATATCGTGGAATCTTTCTGAAATAGTCAAAAATAAATTGATCGATTAATTTCTTCGTTAATTAATAAGCAGATAATATGATAGATATCGTCGTACACATTACGAAAATTTTCTAGAACCTTAAAAAAAAAAAAAAAAGAGGCTGAATCGTGTTAGCCTCATGTTCTTGTTTTAAATTGTTCTTGATGATGCAATGGATCTTAAGAATCTCACTACTCTAATTAGAAATTGCCTCTCTCGTTATGATTAAACATATGCTTAATTTGCTATATATATATATAAAATGGAACTTTGGTAAACTAATTTTGTACTCGAGAATTTGGTGAGGTACAGCTGCTACAATTCTATCAATATTAATTTATTTAGGTAATTGAGGATATATATATATCTTATGGGTGTCACCTCCAAACTTGAGAACTAAGAACCAATCCCATCCATTGATTTGTTGTAGATCTAAGGGCTATAAATTAAGAATCAAAATTTGAATTAACCGTTTTTGACAATTTCGTCAAAATTTGAAACTTCCACATCCCTATTATTATGGATATATTTACGGATAACAATTCTTGAAAAATTTAAATAGCATCTCTTTTATTTATTTATAATAATTGGCCACACTATTTTATTTTTTACGGAAATACGTTGCTCTTGTTCACTCAAAAAATAAGAAAAAGATTTACACCAAATTAAACATTGTGATGATTATGTACACGTATAATAGTTGTTTGACTTTATATTGCTTTGTAGCTTTTTTTACATCCTAAAAAAAATGCCTATTTCTCTATTTTTAATGCTTTTTAATATTTTTGTAATAGCTTTTTATATTCCTTTATGCTTTTTTACGGTCATGCTTTTTTTTTTACAAAAGTTAAAATGCTTAATTAGTTTTTCATGTATGCTTGTTTAATATTTTCATAATGCTTAAATTCAGTATTTAATAATTAAGATTTAAATCCTAAAATTTAAACCCTTGGGTTTATGGTTTGTAGTTTAGGGTTTATTATATTGTTTAAGGATTATAGTTTAGGATTTAAGGTTCATAAATTTTAAAATGCTTAATTTGTTTTTCTTGTATGCTTAGTAGACTATAATCTTTCATGTTTTGCAGTATGTAAAGTTATGCTTTTGTAAAATCATGCTTATTTAGATATGAAATTATGTTATTTTATGAATCTTAAAGTGCTTAATTAGGTTGCTTTTTCATGCTTGAAAAACATAAAATAAGCAATGAAACAATGTACATTATTAATTATTAAATGCTTAAATATTATTTGTATGATGCGTAAATCATTATAATTCATGTATTGTGTATTATCATGGTCTATATATATTTCATACATATAATTAAATATTCTATTGCTTATTTATTATTTATTCATTGCTTTAATCCTTGTAACTTTAGTTCCGTGTATTTGTTTATTATTTTTATTCTTATCTTTATTAAATATTCTATGCTTAAATATGAGTTAGTCAATGCTTAAATCCTATTAAATTCTATGATTAGGCGATAATTTGCAGAAATAAAGGAGAAATTTATATATATCTATATATAAAAACAAAATGATTTTGGCAGTTATTTTTTCCCTCCAAATTTAGCTGTTTTTTTTTTCTTTCCGTTAATATTAACCGCAATATTGAGATATAATAATCATGCCATTTGATGAGAGTTAGTGGAGTGCGTGGTAGTTTTTTTTTGTTTTTGAACGGGAGTGCGTGGTAGTTTTAAAATCTTATTATTCTCCAATACTATTATAATAACTCTTCTTCTCTATGAACAAATCTCCTTTGAATATCGCTAATAAATTTTGAGTAGAAGTGTGATGATGAACAAGGATTTGAATGCTCAATTCGAGAAAAATTACACAGTAGCTCTCCATTACCATCCAACTGTCTCTCACCTCACCTACCATCATAAATGTCACCGGAGAAATCTGATATCGCCGATTTCGCAGAAGATCGACCATCTCTTTGTGTCCCGATCTTTCATATGCAGCGCCGCTACTGATTCTCTAATTTTGAATGTTTCCGATCTTCAAAAGCACAAGCCTCCGGTTGATCTTATTTGAATATCTTTCTCTAATTTTTTTTTTCTTATCCTAAGATATTAAAGTTATACTTTCAAGATGTTTGAAGATAGCTAGGTGCCATATTTTGAAGAAACACGAACGTGACCGAGCGTTCTTTTTAATTCAGCCTTCAAGGATCTGAGGTAGTTTTATTCAAATTTAAGCATACTGCGAGGTTTATGTTTGTGTAGTATCTAATATCTATAGTTGGGGTGTATAATTGGATGGTTCATGAGAACTTTTGTGGGCAGATAAGGTGAAACCCCAAAATTGGTCGAAGTGCCTAGCTTCTTCTTGAGTTTGTGCGGCAGCGCGGTTAGCGGAGTTAGACCTTTTCGCCTAATGCAGTTTCAAGTCATGCTCATGTACAAAGTAAAAAATTATAAGGTTTTTTGTTTTCTCCCAATTAGTACTTCTCGATAATTGTTTAGTCTATTTGAAATATTTTGTGATCCCTCTTTATTTCCGTGACTCACTGCATGTCTTTCTTGATTCTAAATAAATTAATTCTTAGATATTGAAAATTATTCTATTATATATCATTGATTTCTAACTTACAAATAGCACAAACTCTATGGAAGCCATCAGTAATTGAAGAAGAAATTGTGTTCAATTGGAAAATATAGACTATGTGTGAATTTGGATAAATGTTCAAAAGCATTGACGAACATAATGTTCACAATCTTGATGGCATGTACTACAACTTAGGTGAAAGTTACATGGTAGCTAGCTAAGCCATATCTCCCATGAAAATCCAAGGCGTCAAGGTTGAGAAGAAAAAGCATATGTATAACAGAAACGATTTTTTCGCTGGATACTAGGATGTGTTGGTCGTTTTGTGTGAAATTCATTGATTGTTAGCTTTTAGTTGTCTGATTTTCCAATTATTTCAGTTTGTGTGCAGTTTTATTTTAGTTGATTGTGTTCAATAGCCAATGTAATAAAATATATGTTCTCTAAGGTGTAATAAAATATGTGTTCCAAAATATATAACATCGTGTATTTTCGTGCAGTAACTAATGTATTGTTTTCGAAAAATATTTCATAGTAATTTTTATCTATAATATTTATATTTATTTGCTTTTGATTTTTGAATGTTTAATGGTCGCCGTGCATCGCACGGGTGGGTGTACTAGTTGATATAATATGAATAATAAATTTCCTTATTCCAGATGCAAAGAATGAAGTAAAAAAAAATAAAATGAAACCGCTAGCAGACGGTTGTAAATAATTAAAGGAGGAATTGGATAACTATAATTAAGGAAAAAATACCACGTATTCAGGAAGTTAAAAAGAGCCGAATTAAAAATATATTATATGATTAAAACCATAGATTTAATAAAATTAATGGATGAGATTCGTTCCTAGTTCTCAATAAATGGAGAGGTTCTTATTTGATCCAATCTCTCTCTCTCTATATATATATATAGAGAGAGTTTGGTTCATATGATAATAAATCCTGGTGTGCTAAATAGGAATGAATCTGGACTGTTGATTTTAATCAAATCTATGGTTGTCATTGATTTAAGCATGGTTTCAAGGTGCAATAAGCATGATTTCATTTAAGCATGAATTGGTACATTTAAAAGCTCAAATATATAATAAGTATAATTTTATGCACACTTAAGCATAATTTTGTATACCTTTAAGCATTTTTAACATTTTAACACGTCAGGATTTATTAACACACGAACCGTTCCATATATATATATATATATATATATATATATATATATATAATTCAAAAATATTTAGATACGAGCAAGCTGTTGAAGATAACATATAAAATGAGAAAAAAAAAAAAATCTATTATTGGATAGTGCTTCTTATTCTCGTATATCATGGCAAACGAGGAGACCATTATATAAGTCATACTAAATCTGGTAACAAACGAAGGGATTAATTAAGAAAATATTGCATTATCTAGCTAATAATAGCCAACATCCAAAACAAATTTTGGCTGGTAAATCATTTCTCATAATATTACGTTAGAATAAAAATTAATGAAAAAAATAACGAAAAATAATGATTATGTGGACAAAATATAATAAAAGGTACTCACAATATATGCACACAAAAGGTGACTAGTAAATCATTACTCATAAAATTCTAGAATAAATTATGGAAAGTGAAAAAGCATTTTCTCTCTAATTAATTTTAATTATCATTGTTGAGTTGCGGATAATACGCTAGGATTCTCCTCCATTTTGTTTCACACTCTTCCTAGCATATTATCGAATTAGATTCATATACTCCCTATGTTTTTTTTGTTTTTTTTTATAAATGTTTCGGCCGCCAAATTGCACATACGAAGAAACTGTGTAAATTTATATTTTAACCTCATTTATTATTCTCCTTTTCGGAGCACCAACTTATATATAATATTAATTATATGGGTAACATTGAAAAAATATAGCTATTATGTCATCGAATTCCAAAATATGACATTTAAAAACAAACAACAAAAATAGTAAACAAGACACTTAAAAAAAATGGAGGGAGTATTACTTATTTTAATTAGAAGAGCCAGTGATCACCTACTAAATAGACTCCCACAAGTGTATGAGTTCAATTGTAGTACAATGGAAATCAAGGTCGATCCTCGGAGACTAGATCGATAGAAGTACAAGTACCATTACTAAATTGCTTGGATTTACCTAAGCTAACGAACATTTTTGGTTTGATTTTAGAACTAACTACTTAAAGCAAAAGAGACTAAGTAAATAAAAACATGCAAGTAAACAAAGTGATTGGAAATCAAAGGAAGAAAGCTATCCTAGAGACTTGGCATCAATGATTTTGCAAGTGAACTGATTATAACCACACTAATCCTATGATTGAAATTTACTTAATAAGGCAATCACGAATTAGACTTGGCCCCCTCCCGGACGACCAATTCCGTAGATTACTAGCTAGAAACGTTGTCCCCAACCGAATGCTAGTCTATAACTCCAAAAAGTGTTTAGGATCAATTGCCCTCAGTCAACTCTCAACCTCCCGGTTTATTGAATTAACATGTTTAAAAGGTAGCTAATCATGTTAACAAGCAGTTAAAGCATGATTAATAAGAATAAGCAAAAACCCAATCATAGAATAGCATGATCAATCACAATCCATTACAAAATCACTTAGCCAAATCTCTAGAATAAAGAAAATTAGCCACACATGTTCATAGCTAGCATAATCTCCAAATACAAAGAAATCATAGAATAAAAACTAGAAAAAAGAGAAATTGAGAAATCAAATCCTATTTTCAAGCCTTGATTCTTGATCCTTGATGCCTCCTCTCCAAATGCTCCCAAGTGTGGATGAATCCCCTCTCAAAAATGGATGGAAAATGGAAGAATTTGATGAAAGGAAAGTGGGTAGAGATTTGGTGTGTGTTCTAGGTGTAGTGTGTGTGAAGGGAGGTTGTTAACCTAGAAAAATGTGCATCTTGAGGTATTTATATGTTCTTAGGAGATGGGTCAAATTTGTAATTTAGGAAAGATGGAAATAGGGATGAAAATGTAATAATATGGAAAATGGGTAGGGGTGAGTATTCGGGTTTCGGATCGGGTTTTTAGTAAAATTGAAAAACCGAAAAAATTCGGATTTGAAAAATACACCCGAACCCGAATTAAAAAAAACTCGAACCCGAAAAACCGAAATTAATTTCGTTTTTTCGGTTTTCACCCGAAAATCCGAATTATTTTTAAAATATAGAAAAAATATATATTGTTTTATTCACTTATAAATTTAATCAACACTAATTTTCATCCAAACTCAATACTAATAATATTTTTACTACAATTTATAATAGCAAAATTATCCATAATCCATTTCAACCTAGATTATTAATATTATAAATTATATTTATATATAATAATATTAATAATAATTTTAATATATGTAAATTCGGGTTTCGGGTTTTAAAAAAAATTACCTGAACCCGAATCCCGAATTTCAAAACCGAATACACCCGAAATTCTGAAAAAACCCGAATAACCCGAACCGAATTTTTATTTCGTTTCGGTTTCAGTTCGGTTTTCGGGTTTCGGGTAATAGTGTTCTCCCCTAAAAATGGGAGGAGAAAAATACGAAATCCGGGAGAAGGGAAATGAGTAGAGCGACCGCACGCTGGGTCGCGCGGCTCAGCACAAATTTTCCTCTTCAGCGCGCGACCCAGCCCCCTCTCTGAAGTGACTGCGCGCTGGGTCGCGCGGCTCAGTACAAAAATCCTTCTTGAGCGTGCGAACCAGCCCCCTCTCTGAAGTGACCGCGTGCTGGGTCGCGCTCATGCTCACTTCAGGCTTCTTTTTCACTTCTTCGACTCGTTCGAGCTCCAATTCGCATCCCGTCTTTTCCTACGGGCTTCTCTTGCTCCGAGCATCGACATGCCTTTCTCCTTATTGCCAAATTTATGCTCATTTTCCTACAAAATGCAAGAAAAACTCGAGAAGCAATAAATTCAACAATTAAAGATAATCACATGCAACAAGGTATAAACTAACAACATTTCACCCAAAACTATTAACTTGTTATCCTAATTTGAAGAGTAAAAACCATATTTGTTAGCCAGTCGGCACTAATTTGATTATTACATCAAAAATTTAAGTGAAGCCGAACTTACTGCAGGACATGATCACAAGTGGTAAGAAATTTGAAAAGTGGCAATTATTCTGAAGAAAAATGACACATACTGTTTATTACAATGACGGTCCGGATGAGATCATCTGTACTCATTTTCATGTTCCAATTGAATTTATAGTATTAGTTTTATATTATTTTTAATAAAAATAAAAAAACTATAATATAATAAATTATAAATAAAATTTAAATTTTTTAATAATTACATTCTCTAATTTTGAATTTATCTACCCTAATATAACTAATAAAATTGAAATTAAATGTTAAAAAATAATTACAAATCCTAATTGGATGGGTTCCCTACAAAGTAATTATAAAATTAAACTAAAATTATTAAAAAGAATGCATAAAATTAGTAGAAATTAAGATTTGTTACACGATTAAAACACGAAATTAAGTATACAGGGAATCCCAATTAAGTGGTGACGGTCGTCGTGAAAAATGACACGTAATATATTCTGAAGAAAAGTAACAATACTTCAACCATTTTAAACAATGATAATATCAGATTGGTAATGTTTTAGGTCACATAATAATTACTACTATTGACATTAAATAAAAGTAATATATGGAATAATATCAACACGGTTTGAAATATATATAAAATGTTGTACAAATCGAAATAAAGGGGGTCGTCTTCTGTGATCACACTGCGTTGAGTGCGTTCAGTAAAACCGTGTGAAGAAGGTCACCTATGTCCTTCGCCTTGCCACGGAATTCACCCCGCATCTTCATAATTTAAGAACGTACTAGCATGAGATGAAGGGTAGTTTAGTCATACTATAAGTATGAACAGTTTTTATTATTTTAAGCACCGCTTAATTTTTTTTGGCAGAAATGCTAAAAAGAAACAGACATAAGATTGAATCATTATTCACGTCGAATTCTCAGTCTCAATTTCAGTGTTTTAAAGTGATTTTTTTTTTAGTTTTTTTTAGTTTTTGTGTATTGTGTTTCTTTCCAATATATATATCATTCAAAATTAAAGCAAAAATCTGAAGGTGCGCAGCAAATCCAAGAACAAGAGGTTGATTAATCACTATACAAAATACTCTGAAATATTGAAAACAACCGATTAAAACATAAACTATCAATTCATTATCAAGTCTATCTACCCTATGTTTAATTAGAGCAGAGAGAAAACAAAAATTATATTTAATTAATGATAACATACATGGTGTATAGATGAAGAAATTAATTCTGTGGTGTGGTGTGTACGAATAGACTTGCATGCTCTTGCTGTTGTTGCCGCACAAGTGTGAATTCAATGGAATTCGCTAGGGCATTGACCGACTATTTCTCGCTCTATTTGTTAGATTGTCACGCTTTAATTTATTTGCATTTAATTACTCCTTCCACCCAATTTAATTTCTTTCTGCATATAATATTACTCCATCCCAATCAGGGCAGAGCCAGACTTCCGACGTAGGGGGTCACCCCCGGCGCTTGGTGAAGACTCCGCCGATGGATTAGCAACGACGGGAGGGGATGGCGGCGACTATTGAATTGTGATGAGAATATGAGATTGGGGGCGACGAAGCGGCTGTTCGCGAATTTATTCAGAATTAGGGAAAAATTAGGAATATTGGTATTTTTTTATACTTTTAATAATTTAATTGTGAAATTATTAATATACCATTCATTTTTTTTTTCAAATTCTAGTGGGATCACTTGATCCCACTGCCACCATGCTGGCTCCGCCTATGATCCCAACCGTGTATGCAACTTAGGGTGTGTGTGATTGGCTAATTATTCGAGAGAATTTATAAGGCACTAAGAGTTTATAAGATATTTGAAAAGTTTATAAGACATAGTAAAAAATAAGTTGGGGTGATAAAAGCTTATTTTAAGTATTTTATAAGCTCTTATAGCTTATTTTTGGAACTTATAAGCACTTAAAGAGGTTATTTTACTAAACAAATTTTTAGAGCTTGTAAACTCTAAAACAACTTATAAGCTTAACGAAACACCCGATAGACAATGGTGCGTGGATAAACACTTTGTAACATTCTAGACACATATTGAATTTAATTACAGAATTAATGATGTGATCTAGCTATGAGTATATACTAAACTCATAATAATATTTGAATTGTAGGGTTCATCTCTTGTAAAGAATCGGAATATTCAGACAGTTGATTATGCGACATGTTATCATATATAGACTATATAGTACTACATCCGTCAACGATCTTTAGACACTAATACTATATTGGGGCGTTCATCATCTATAGACACTTTTATTTTTTAGTAATGAGTCATACAACTTTAACACTTTAATACTTTGACACTTTAACACACAAAAATTTTAGATGGACCCACAATTATTCTACTTTAACACTTTAACACATTAATTTATTAATATATCATCACAATGCATTGAACTTTGTGCCAAAATTTTTGTATCTGAAGATTGTGGACGGAGGGAGTATATATTATTTATACTATATACTCGTTTGGTTCAAGTTGGGTAACAGAAAGAGAATGGAGTCAAGTCAAGTAAGGGAATGAAATCAATAATGATTACTTTTATTGAGTGTTTAGTTCAATGGTGGAAAGGGAGTCACTTGTAAGTGATTCCCTTTCTCCATGTTTCCCCTCCTCCTTGAGGAGTAACAATTTAATGGATTGAATTACCTCCAAGGGTAATGGATAACACATTACTCAAACCAAACAACAAATAATAAAATCTCTTAATTGTTTCCCTTTTGTAACCCAAAAAAGAGTTAACCAAACAAGGGCTATGCGTGTTTGTGTATCAAATTTCTTAGAGCAGGCTAATCCAAATGAGTAACGCGTGTATTGCATATATATATATAAACTAAACTGTATATAGAGAGAGGTAAAAGAACAAAATAAAAAATATATATTTTTTTAGAGAAATGATCCGGATTATTGATCACTATATGCATGTGATTTATGGTCCAAATTAACTGATACATTATAATTGAATATAACATGTAATATATTTGTGCATAAGATGCATTATTTTTTATTTTTTATGTACCTATACGTAAGTATCAAATTGTATACAAATATAATTACATGTCGTGTATAGATTCGAGCACTTTTTGCATGTTCGCACATCTGAGTACCTATACATGAACCATTTCCCGCGTGTGAAATAAACTGATGCATGAGATAATTTTATAGAAACGTTCCACTGCATGATGCCGCTCACTGTTGATAGTCTAGTGTCATGATGGTAATTTTTCTAATGGGTTTAAATTTTTTTATATAATATAATCTTTTCATATGGTTTTAAATTTGATATATATATATATAGGGTTTGATTCTGGTGGAAACTAATTATACTATAAAATTTAAAAAATTTTAGATACCATTGATTGGAGTAGAATGAATGGCTAAGATTAAACTGAATCTTAATCAATGCATATTAATTAATTAGTAAGGGTAATAAAGTCTACTTTATTTCTTTCGGTGGCTTTTCCCATATCATTTCGCTGACTTTTTGGGATTAACACAAAACCTTCTTAAAATAAAATATGCCTTGCAGGAGTTATATATTTTTTTTCTTCTTTCTAATCCGGATATCATGATCAATGACTGTTTTTAGTTATGCTTATTATTACCCAATATGATGCAAGTAATTATATATTAATCCGTTATTATGCATGATATTTTGGCTGCATTTTCTTTTACTTTTGTTTGCATTTCTAACATTGTATAACATTCACCCTATACCATATTATTTTATTTATATTTATATTTGTATTTATATTTAAGATTTATAATTTTTATTTTACTATTTTGGTCATGATAAATTTTAAAGTGCTCGATAATGTTAATCAAGGAAAAATAATAGACCAATAATTTTTTAGTTTGTGAAATTTTTTCCGTTGAAAAAATATTAGTTGTGCATATTATTACACAATGTGATGCACATAATCATAACATCATGCATATTAGTCATGTACAACATAAAATTGCATACGATATTTTTGCTGCATTTCCTTTTAGATTTATTTGCATCTTTAATCATCTTTTCTTTTCTCATCTTCAGTCTACTACTTGATAATACATGAGTTAATCTCGAAAAATAATAGATTGAAAGATTTTTTTTAGTTTGTGCAATTTTTTGATGAAAAATAATATGAGTTAAATTTTTTTTTACTTCCAAATTAATGCATAATGATTGTTCAAAATATGCATAATAAATATGCAGATAATGCATTTCTTTGTTATGCAATTTATCTTCAACTATAATGCCACATATTGTATAATATGGAGTAACTTTTAAAAAGACATGATTATATATTATTATCAAATATTGAGGATTAATTATCTCTACACCTTAATTGAGATTAATAAACCACAATTGACTATTAATAGTATAAACCATATATAACATATTTAGAAAGCAATGTTATATATTATTATAAAAAATGAGGTATTAGTTTTTTTACAAAAATGATGTATTTTTAAAATAATAACATACCAATGGTATAAACTTAAAATGTTGATGCATTTTATATATAATGATAATGCATAATCAAGTGATGACCAAGGCATTTCATTTTGCATATTCTTTTGAATTCTTATGCATAACCTAAATATAAATAAAATAATAAGAATAATTTTGAAAATATAAACCCCAAACCTAATTAAGGAGACTAAAAAAAAGCCTAAACCCTAGACGATAAAAACTAAACCCTAATTGAGGAAACTAAATCACAAGCCCTGGTTGGTATGATATATATAATCTAAACCTTAAACCATAGTTAAGAAAATTAAACCTAGTTGAAAATCTATCTAAATCTATACCCTAAACCCTAGTTGGGGAAACTAAACCCTAGGCGGTGAAAACTGAACCCTTATAGGGAATCTAAAATATAGTTTAAAAAACTAAACCTTAGTCAAGAAAATTAAATTTTAGCAAGTAGGCAACTGACAAACATGGTTTTTACTCGTCAAATTAAGAAAGAAATTAGGGGTTTTTCGGTGAATTAGTTAAATGTTTATACCTCGTGCATGCGATTTCCTTTACTTTTCGATTGTATTGCTTCTCGTGTTTTTCTTAAATTTTTAGGAAAAGGAGCATGAAATTGATAAAAGGAAGGGACGTGTATCGAGATTCGAGGTGAAACAAGGGCGACCGGGCCTAGCTACTGAAGCGGGTCGCGCGCGCATGAAGAAAAGTTATACTGAGCCGCGCGACCCGGCGCGCGGTCGCGCCGCCCCTCCACTGCTTTTGGGATTTCGCATTTTCACCCTCCTACTTTCATTTTATTGCAATTTTACCCCCATTCTCCATTTTCTTAAATTACATTTTTCACCCCACCTTCATAGAACATATAAATAGCTTTGGAGGCACACATTTTTAAGTTAACACTCACTCACCCACACACACTACACCTAGAACACACACCAAATCTCTACCTACTTTCCTTTCATCAAATTCTTCCATCTTTCATCCATTTTTGAGAGGGGGATTCATCCACACTTGGGATTTCTTGGAGAGGGAGCATCAAGGATCAAGAATCAAGGCTTGGAAATAGGATTTGATTCCTCAATTCCTCTTTTCTCTAGTTTTTATTCTATGATTTCTTTGTATTTGGAGATTATGCTAGCAATGAACATGTGTGGCTAATTTCCTTTATTCTAGAGATTTGGCTAAGTGATTTTGTAATGGATTGTGATTAATCATGCTATTATATGATTGGGTTTTTGCTTATTCTTATTAATCATGCTTTAAATGCTTGTTTAATTGATTAGCTACCTTTTAAACATGATTAATTGATATTGGATCAAAATTCGGGAGATGAGATTCAATATAGAATTGTGATTAATAGGTGTAGGTCCCGATAAATAGATATTGGTGTATGGGGGGGGGGGAATACACCAATATGCCAACAGTTTTGACTTTAAAAACAAAGTCGATCTTACTGAGTTGTCAGCTCAGCTTATCAGTGCAGCTCGGTTTATCCAGCTCAGTCAGTAAACTGGTGAGCTTGCTAAACCGAACTGTGTGCGGAAGTTTGGTGGACAGGTTGGCTATCTCTTAGAAAATTCTTGCTTTGTGCAGGTTGATTATATCAATGAAGTGCAATGTAATGAAGGTTAGTTGAACATTGTAAGGTCGACTGTAAATAAAAGATAGAGAGAGAGAGATCGAGACAGTCGATTTAGCGTGGTTCGGGAAACGTCCCTACATCCACGTCAGATACCGTCGTATCTGAAATTCCTTACTTCTCTCTTATTTATACTGGCTGAGTACCAGCCTCAACCTTCGTCAATCTTTAGACTTAGGCCGAGCACGAGTTATGGGTCGTGACCCTTACAACCTTTCATACAAACATACATACAACCTTGCAGCTAAACTAACAGATTCTTCTTTACTTGAACGAATGTGTAGTAAGCTTGTGAAGAGTGTTCTGTGAGGTTCCAGACTCAGAAATCTTGAAGGTCTCAACACTTGGAAAATGGCTTGGATTCGAGTGTTGAGTTTGGCTTTGAAGCGTAAAGATTTCTGGATAGATTTAGCTTTGAAGCTCTGGTTTCCTCTCTCTATTTTTCTCTCTTCCCCGTCTATTTTCCCTTCTTTCCCACCTCTCGATTCTGGGATGGCTTGAAGTATTTATGACTCCAATTTGAATTAGAGCCGTTGGAGTTGCAGAGGTGTCAGAACCGTACTGCTGACTGGACTTCTAGCCGTTGAGGTTTTCTATATAGCTTGAACCATCAAGGTTGGCAAGGCACAGCTTAGGTCAGACTGGGAAGGTCGACCTTTTGTACCTCAAGCTGTCTTTGTTTTCTGTGGTCTTCAAGCTTGATCTTTGTATTAGAATCTTCATCTTGAGAAGTTGTTGACTAATAGCAGCTTGACTCACAGCAGCTTGACTAAGCATATTGGCTTCAGCAGTTTCCTCAGAAGGTTGGCCTAAGCAGGTTCCTCAGCATGCAGGTTCCACAACATGCAGGTTGCTCTCAGGAGGTTGGCCTAAGCAGGTTCCTCAGCATGCAGGTTCCACAACATGCAGGTTGCACTCAGGAGGTTGGCCTAAGCAGGTTCCTCAGCATGCAGGTTGCTCAGCATGCAGGTTCCTCAGCATGCAGGTTCCACAACATGCAGGTTGGCCTCAGCATGCAGGTTCGCCAATATGCAGGTTGCTCAGCATAAAGGTTCCTCAGCATGCAGGTTGGCATCCGCAGGTTGGCCTATGCAGGTTGGACTATGCAGGTTACACGAGCAGGTTGACAGATTGATCTAACTAGGTACAAGGTTGCACTACCAACCTTGATCTTTACATGGAGATCAGTCTGTTCCTATCAAACCTATAACTAAGTCCTATAACTAAGTGTGGTTTCTAATAACATCATCAAAACTAAACTAAACAGGGTTCCCAACAATTTCCCCCTTTTTGATGATGTCGAAACCAACACTTTACAAATAGTTCCTAAAGATAAGAATATAAGATCAATGAACTAAAAGTTCAGCAAGATGAACTTGCTTTCTGTGCTTTATGCTCTCCCTGCATCTTGATACCACTAGTGCATCTATCCTGCATCTTTCCCCCTTTTTCTACATCTTTCCATGCTCGTTCTACATCTTTCCATGCTCGTTCTACATCTTTCCCCCTTTTCGACATTATCAATAAGGGTCTGTGCTTTCTGGCGAAAAGAAGAGTTCTTTTCCTTGAGCTTGACTTGCTTGGAAAGATCATTGCATTCTCTGTTTCCCCCTTAAAGGTTGGCCAGTAATTTTGACTATCAACGCAGTTTGTGTCCTCAAGCTACGTGTCGCCGAACTGCTTCTATTGAGCTGCAGTTTCCAAGCCAGTCTTATCTTGCCTGACCTGCTTTAGCGAACTGCTTTTGTTGGCATGCAGTTTCCAAGTCAGTCTGCTCTTGGCTTGAAGTATGATCATTCCCCCTTAATTGTTGATCTGGTGTTTTACGGATATATCGGCTGGGCTGGCAAGTCAGTGATCATTCCCCCTTAAAATGTGGCAAGGTTGATCAGCTTGACTAGGAGGCTAGCTTGGTTATGAGATCAGCTTGATTGACTGAGCAGACTGATCAGGTCAACTCTAGAAATAAGCTTAGCTGATCTGTTGCTCTCGATCTGCATCTTGAGACAGCCTTTCCATTATCTTGTTCACCACGATCATCGATTCGATGCACCATCCTTTGGGTTCCCAACAATGAGCTCCTCCGGAAGATCATGTTCTATCTTCCTTGAGTGATCTTTTCTTCATATTATTCAAGTTCAGACTTGATCTTGGGATCCACAAATTTAGAATGAGCTTGAGGGATGAGGTATGGAGCTGATAGACTGATCTGTGAGTAGGGAGTTAATCTGTTATGATTGAGCTGGTGAGGCAGCTCGATGTCCTTGCATCAGTTCCCCCTTGATATGTGATCTGGTTTTGATCAGTTTGCTCTTTTGTACCACTTGTACCTTATAGCTTTCAAGGCCTCTGAAGCTTGCGACGCGAGCTTTGTCTTTTGCCCTTTGTCTCTTCAGCTCAGCCAAAAACAACTTCTGTTTGCCTTCATCCACGCAGTCTTCAGCAGTGTATCCAGCTTCTGCCATGAGCCGGATGAGGTTGGATTCAGCTGAAGCTTTCTCTTGAGCAGACAGCTGCTTGGCAGTAGCAGGTTGGGCAACTGATACAGGTTGAGCAGCTGCAGTTGGCATCACAGGTTGGGGAGGTTGAGCAACCTGTGCCTTCTTAGCTCTTCCTGTAACCTGTGTCTTCTTACCTTACATTGTGATACCACTTATATTGTGATCTGCTTGTTGATCAATAGAGAGTTTCCTGTACAGACACACAGACTTATTAAAATAACAACAGGTGTTACCTCCACAGTCATGTTTATCTTATTAAGGACTCTAATTGTGCAGCTCATCTTAAAGTACCTTAGAAATACTCCAGAATTTGCTTCGCAATTGAAAGTCTTTAATTTAGATTTCCCATTGTCGTGAGTGTAACACAAACAGCAACAGAAATTGGAAGTATTAAAGTAGGCTTAGCATTTTGTTGAGATCGGATGCTAAGTGGGAGGTCAAGCTCCCTTGAGAGGTTGAGGAGCAGGTTGATAGCAATCTGCATGATAAGATGGCTCCTCAGCAGCTTGGATTCTCTGATACTTTTGACCTTGATGAGCAGCTTTGGAAGAAATCTCGAAAGAGAGACTGCTCATATGAATCACACTGGTACCACCGATCTTAGTAGCCAGCTTGGGTGACTAGTGCTGGTGTTTCTAGCTTGACAATAAGCTTGTTTCAGTCGGCTTTGATCAGATCTGGTCTGTTTGACTTGTAGTGACCTGACCGACTCTGTGCTTGTTCTCGCGATAGAACTGCTTATACTTGAGCATTCGAGATTCCAACCTCTCATGCTTTCTTGTCATCATCGCGAGATCTTGCAGCAGTTCGTCCTTCCTAGTGAACTCTTTAGATAAGTTGGGAGGAACATCTTTGGCCAGATCAGCTCGAAATGCAGCATCTTTTTCTTCCTCTTGATACCATTTCTTTTTAGCTTTACTTCCTTTATTAGAGCAAGCTGGAGCTGATCCATGAATACGAATGATCTCGTACTCATTCCCCATCAAAATGTCAAAAAGCTCTTCGGTTGTGAGCTTATTGAAGTCAGGTCGGTTGGGATGGAGGGCAACATACACATGCCAACTTGCTGGGAGGGCACGAATGACCTTGAGATTCAACTCTCGCTGAGTGAATTTGTCCTTTTTGATAGCAGCGATCTCGAGAGTGATCTTCATGAAGCGATCTCTCATCTGCTCCACAGTCTCTCCAGACAACATCTTGAATTCATTGAAATTGTTGCAGGCCATGGAGAGCTTGTTCTCTTGCGACTCTTCAGATCCTATGCTGAGAGACTTTAGAGTATCCCACATTTCTTTTGCAGTTTGCAGATTTCTGATCTTGGCAAGGTGAACTCCTTTGACTGTGCTTGAGATGAGCGCTTTCGCATAATTGTCCAGGCTGGCTTCTAATCTTTCCTCGGCAGTGTACTTACGAGGACTCTTGACCACTTGTTTGAACGTGGCCTCGCCTGGAGATTCTCCTTCAATCTGAACCTTTTCTCCGTAGATAAGAGATGATCCATTTTCGATGATATCCCACATGCGAATGTGATGAGCTTGCAGGCACATGCGAATCCTGAAGCTCCAATCTTCATATCCCTGTATAGAAAAATCTTCGCAATTGCGAACAAGTGCAGTTTCCATGATGACAGGTTGATATGAAGGTTACAAAAAGAATTTTCCTAGATCAGTTCAATTTGACCAAAAGTTTTGAAAAGAACTTTTAGTAAACAGATACGATGGTCAAAAGAACCACCGCTCTGATACCACTTGTAGGTCCCGATAAATAGATATTGGTGTATGGGGGGGGGAATACACCAATATGCCAACAGTTTTGACTTTAAAAACAAAGTCGATCTTACTGAGTTGTCAGCTCAGCTTATCAGTGCAGCTCGGTTTATCCAGCTCAGTCAGTAAACTGGTGAGCTTGCTAAACCGAACTGTGTGCGGAAGTTTGGTGGACAGGTTGGCTATCTCTTAGAAAATTCTTGCTTTGTGCAGGTTGATTATATCAATGAAGTGCAATGTAATGAAGGTTAGTTGAACATTGTAAGGTCGACTGTAAATAAAAGATAGAGAGAGAGAGATCGAGACAGTCGATTTAGCGTGGTTCGGGAAACGTCCCTACATCCACGTCAGATACCGTCGTATCTGAAATTCCTTACTTCTCTCTTATTTATACTGGCTGAGTACCAGCCTCAACCTTCGTCAATCTTTAGACTTAGGCCGAGCACGAGTTATGGGTCGTGACCCTTACAACCTTTCATACAAACATACATACAACCTTGCAGCTAAACTAACAGATTCTTCTTTACTTGAACGAATGTGTAGTAAGCTTGTGAAGAGTGTTCTGTGAGGTTCCAGACTCAGAAATCTTGAAGGTCTCAACACTTGGGAAATGGCTTGGATTCGAGTGTTGAGTTTGGCTTTGAAGCGTAAAGATTTCTGGATAGATTTAGCTTTGAAGCTCTGGTTTCCTCTCTCTATTTTTCTCTCTTCCCCGTCTATTTTCCCTTCTTTCCCACCTCTCGATTCTGGGATGGCTTGAAGTATTTATGACTCCAATTTGAATTAGAGCCGTTGGAGTTGCAGAGGTGTCAGAACCGTACTGCTGACTGGACTTCTAGCCGTTGAGGTTTTCTATATAGCTTGAACCATCAAGGTTGGCAAGGCACAGCTTAGGTCAGACTGGGAAGGTCGACCTTTTGTACCTCAAGCTGTCTTTGTTTTCTGTGGTCTTCAAGCTTGATCTTTGTATTAGAATCTTCATCTTGAGAAGTTGTTGACTAATAGCAGCTTGACTCACAGCAGCTTGACTAAGCATATTGGCTTCAGCAGTTTCCTCAGAAGGTTGGCCTAAGCAGGTTCCTCAGCATGCAGGTTCCACAACATGCAGGTTGCTCTCAGGAGGTTGGCCTAAGCAGGTTCCTCAGCATGCAGGTTGCTCAGCATGCAGGTTCCTCAGCATGCAGGTTCCACAACATGCAGGTTGGCCTCAGCATGCAGGTTCGCCAATATGCAGGTTGCTCAGCATAAAGGTTCCTCAGCATGCAGGTTGGCATCCGCAGGTTGGCCTATGCAGGTTGGACTATGCAGGTTACACGAGCAGGTTGACAGATTGATCTAACTAGGTACAAGGTTGCACTACCAACCTTGATCTTTACATGGAGATCAGTCTGTTCCTATCAAACCTATAACTAAGTCCTATAACTAAGTGTGGTTTCTAATAACATCATCAAAACTAAACTAAACAGGGTTCCCAACAATAGGCACTTTAATTCAATAAACCGGGAGGTTGAGAGTTGAGTGAGGGCAATTGATCCTAAGCACTTTTTGGAGTTATATGCTAGCATTCGGTTGGGGACAACGTTTCTAGCTAGTAATCTACGGAATTGGTCGACCGGGAGGGGGCCAAATCTAATTCGTGATCGCCTTATTAAGTAATTTCCAATCATAGGATTAGTGTGGTTATGATAAATTCACTTGCAAAATCATTGATGCCAAGTCTCTAGGATAGCTTTCCTCCTTTGATTTCTAATCACTTTGTTTACTTGCATGTTTTCATTTACTTAGTCTCTTTTGTTTAAGTAGTTAATTCTAAAACTAAACCAAAAATATTCGTTAGCTTAGATAAACCCAAGCAATTTAGTAATGGTACTTGCACTTCTATCGATCTAGTCTCCGAGGATCGACCTTGATTTCCATTGTACTACAATCGAACCCATACACTTGTGGGAGTCTATTTAGTAGGTGATCAAGTTTTTGGCGCCGTTGCCGGGGACTAGTAAAGTTAGAAAGTGTGATATTGTGAAAAATTAGGAGGGCTTACTTTAAGCATTTTATTTACGTATTTTACTTGTTTTTGTTCGGTTCTTGTGTTGACTTCATCTTGGTATTGGTTGATAGGTAGTGCATGAGAACAAGGTCTAAGGGGAATCCAACTAATCCCATAAACCTTGAGATCGAGGCACATTGTCGACACAACAACGCAAGACGAAGGAATACAAGGACTAGTGAAGACATGGCAAATCCGGGTGAAGGTGCTCTTATTCGCCAAATGCAACAACAACTTGAAGCTATGCAAGCACAATTGCAAGCTCAAGAGGCCGAGAGGAATAGGCCACGACCTCCTCCCATTAGTGAAGTCTTTCATCCAATGGTGCATCAAGGCATGATGAACGGCCCAAGAGTTGAAGCCAACAATTATGAATTCAAGCCCGCTCTTATCTCTATGATAAAGCAAAATCAATATGGAGGGAGAGCTCATGAGGATCCAAATGCTCACTTGTCTCAATTTCTAGAGATTTGTAGCACCATCAAGATGAATGGAGTGCCCGAAGATGCAATCAAGTTGAGGCTCTTTCCATTCTCCCTTCATGATAAGGCAAAGCTATGGTACAACTCGTTGGAAGCCGGAAGTATCGACAAATGGGATGACATGGTACAAAAGTTTCTTTTGAATTTCTTTCCTCCCGGAATGACTATGAAACTCAAGTCTCAAATCACTCAATTTCAACAACTAGAAGGTGAATCTTTCTATGAGGCTTGGGAAAGGTTTAAGGAGATGTTGAGGAGATGCCCAAATCATGGGTTTGACCAAGAGTCGAAAATATGTTTCTTCTATCATGGGTGTAGTGTTGAAATGAAAAGGCTATTGGATGCCGCGGCTAATGGAGCTTTGATGAGGAAAAGTCATGAAGAAGCTTTGGAAATCATAGAAAACATGGCCATGAATAGCTATCAATGGCCAATGGAGAGAACCATAATGAAGAGGGTTGCATCTACTACTACTCCAACGGATCCTATGGAGCTATTGGCGGCCCAATTGTCTACCATGAATAGCAAAATTGATGTTATGGCCAAGCAAAGGATGGAGCTTACACCTACTATGGAAGAGCAAACTCAATATGAAGATGTCAACTATCTTCACAATAATAGGAGCTATGGAAATTATAGACCTCAACAAGGAGGCTATCAAGGAGGTAACTAATATCATTAAGGTTACCAAGGTATGCCTAGACACCCTAATCTCTCATATGGGAATCCTAACAATGCATTGCAACCTCCTCCGGGTTTCTCGGTATCTCATGGAGTTATTAATGAAGAAAAAAAACCTAGTACGGAGGAATCAATTTTGAAAGTGCTTACGTCAATGCAAGCCAAACTTGATAGTGGAGATGCTAGAATGAGTAAAGCCGAATCAAGCATAGAGGCTCAAGGGACCCAATTGAAGATGATTGAGAAGCAATTGGGGCAACTAGCTACGGTTCTTAGTAATCAACACAATGAAGGGAAATTTCCAAGTGCTACAATAGTGAATCCAAAGGAGCATTGCAAATCAATTGAATTGAGAAGTGGGAAGGCTTATGAGGGACCAAAGATGCCTACTCATGAGGATGAGCATGAGAAGTTTGAGAGAGACAATGGTGCTAAATTCAAAGAAAAGGAGGGTGAAAAAGAAGGCTCCAAGAAGCAAAATGAAGATCTCATTCCTCCACCTTATGTGGCACCTCCGGCCTACAAACCTCCTCTTCCATTCCCACAACGATTCCAAAAGAAGAATGTTGAGGAACAATTCTCCAAGTTCCTTGATATTTTTAGGAAGGTGCAAATTAATATTCCACTTGTTGAAGCCCTTTAACAAATGCCAAGCTATGCAAAGTTTCTTAAGGAGGTCGTTTCCAAGAAGAGAAGGTTGGACGAGATGGAAACGGTTAAGTTAACCGAAGAGTGTAGTGCCATTCTCCAAAGAAAATTACCAACGAAGGCCAAAGATCCCGGAAGCTTCACCATCCCTTATGACATTGGAAATGATAGATTTGAAAAGGCTTTGTGTGATTTAGGAGCAAGCATAAATTTGATGCCCTTGTCGATTTTCAAGAAGTTGGAGATTGGAACGATTAAGCCTACCTCAATTGCCTTGCAAATGGCGGATCGTTCAATCTCCTATTCTAGAGGAGTCGTAGAGGATGTACTAGTCAAGGTTAATGACTTTATTTTTCCGGTGGACTTCGTGGTATTAGACATGGATGAGGACAAGGATGTCCCATTGATACTAGGACGTCCATTTCTAGCCACCGGAAGGGCCTTGATTGATGTGTCAAAGGGGGAGCTCACTCTTCGAGTCAATGATGAGAGCCATACCTTCTCGATCTATAATGCTCTAAAATTTCATGAAGATGAGGAAGATAAGCAAGTGGAGGAGTGTAAAGTTTTGAGCATAGTTGACTCTTGTGTTCAAATGGAGGCCCCACATAAAACCAAGGACCCTTTGGAGAATATCCTTCTCAACTCTTCTCCATTTTTTTTATGCCATGATGATCTTTTCAACTTGGATATGATAGAAATTACCAATGCTTTGAATGATGTGCAGGAAATTCCAAGAAAGATGAGAGAAAGTTTCATTGATCCAAGAAATGGAGTGGCAAAAGAAGAGGAAAAGCAAGAAGGGGACGACAACAAGACTCCCAAGTCGGATTTGAAGCCGCTTCCCCCACATTTGAAGTATGCTTTCCTTGGAGAAGGAGAATCATATCCGGTGATCGTATCTTCTTCCTTAACTCCTATTGAAATTGAAAAATTGCTTAAGGTGTTAAGAGAACATAGGTCGGCCATAGGATGGACTATCTCGGATTTGAAAGGGATTAGCCCTTCTATTTGCATGCATAGGATTTTAATGGAGGATAACTATAAACCTAAAAGGCAAAATCAAAGAAGATTAAATCCTATGATGCAAGAAGTTGTTAGAAAAGAGGTCCTTAAGTTGTTTGATGCGGGTATTATCTTTCCCTATTTCGGATAGTGAGTGGGTTAGCCCAACTCAAGTGGTAGCTAAAAAGGGGGGTATGACCGTAGTAAAATGTGAGAATGATGAAATGATTGCTACTAGGGTAGTAAATGGTTGGAGAGTTTGCATTGACTATAGGATGCTAAATGCCGCCACTAGAAAAGATCACTTTCCTCTTCCATTTATAGATCAAATGCTTGATAGGTTAGCCGGATTTGAGTATTATTGTTTTCTTGATGGTTATTCGGGTTACAATCAAATCATGATTGCACCCGAAGACCAAGAGAAAACCGCCTTTACTTGTCCTTATGGTGTCTATGCTTATAGGTGTATGTCTTTTGGGCTTTGTAATGCCCGGCTACCTTTCAAAGATGCATGATGTCTATTTTTCATGATTTGATTGAAAGAATAATGGAAGTTTTCATGGATGACTTTTCGGTGTTTGGATCTTCTTTTGATAATTGTTTGGATAATCTTACTTTGGTATTGAAACGTTGTGAGGATACTAACTTGGTCTTAAATTGGGAAAAATGCCATTTTATGGTCCGAGAAGGTATTGTTCTTGGGCACAAAGTGTCTTCTACAGGTTTGGAGGTTGATCGTGCGAAGATCGTTGCCATTGAAAAGCTTCCGCCTCCACGTAATGAACGGGGTGTGAGAAGTTTCTTGGGGCATGCGGGATTCTATAGAAGATTCATCAAGGATTTCTCAAAGATTGCAAGACCTCTTTGCCACTTGCTTGAAAAGGAGGCCACTTTTGAGTTCAACAAAGAGTGTGAAGTCGCTTTTGAAACATTAAAGAGGGCATTGGTGAGTGCACCAATTTTGATAACTCCAAATTGGAGCGAACCATTTGAGGTGATGTGCGATGCTAGTGATATAGCCGTGGGGGCCGCCTTGGGGCAAAAGAGGGACAAAATATTTAGGGTCATCTACTATGCTAGTAGGACCCTAGATAAAGCTCAAGTTAATTACACCACAACGGAGAAGGAGTTGCTAGCGGTGGTTTATGCCTTCGACAAATTCCGTTCCTACCTAATTGGAGCCAAATGTACGGTTTACACCGATCATGCCGCTCTTCGGTACTTATTTGAGAAGAAGGATGCTAAGCCAAGGTTGATAAGGTGGATTCTTCTACTTCAAGAGTTTGATATTGAGATCCGGGATCGGAAGGGTTGTGAGAATGTGGTGGCGGATCATCTTTCAAGGATAGAGAATCCGGTGGAAGGAGAAAATCATGATGTGCCAATCAAAGAGGAGTTTCCGGATGAACAACTTTTTGGGCTTCAAGAGCTTTTCAATCTTCGACTCTCAACACCTTGGTATGCCGACTTTGCAAACTTTCTTGTTGCAAGAGAGCCTCCTCCCGACATGTCCTCTTCTCAAAAGAAGAGATTCTTCCATGATGTGAAATTTTACATGTGGGAAGAGCCTTACCTTTATAGAAGGTGTGCCGACATGGTGGTTCGAAGATGTGTACCTCAAGAGGAATGGTCTTCTATCATTAGCCAATGCCACTCTTCATTGAGTGGTGGGCATTTTGGAGCACATAGGACGGCCATGAAGGTTCTTCAAAGTGGTTTCTATTGGCCCTCGCTCTACAAAGATTGTTATGAGTTCGTGTCTCGGTGTGATAGGTGCCAAAGGACGGGCAACATTTCCAAGAAGCATGAGATGCCATTGACAAATATCGTTGAGGTAGAGCTTTTTGATGTGTGGGGCATAGATTTTATGGGCCCATTCCCTACTTCATTTGGTTATCAATACATCTTGTTAGCGATTGATTATGTCTCAAGATGGGTGGAGGCCATTCCTACCCAAACTAATGATGCCAAGATTGTTTTGAAGTTTGTTCAAAGGAATATTTTGTCGAGGTTTGGAGCTCCAAGGGCCGTTATTAGTGATGGGGGAAGTCATTTTTGCAATAAGTGGGTGGCTAATCTTTTAACAAAGTTTGGAATCAAGCACAAGGTCACCACCGCCTATCATCCCCAAGCTAATGGTCAAACGGAGTTAGCAAATCGAGAAATCAAGAGGATTTTAGAGAAAACGGTCAATGGAACAAGGAAGGATTGGTCTAATTTGCTCGATGATGCTCTTTGGGCGTATAGGACGGCATACAAGACCCCTTTAGGTATGTCTCCCTATCAACTTGTCTTTGGAAAATCGTGTCATTTGCCGGTTGAGCTTGAACATAAGGCGTATTGGGCAATTAAGAAGTTGAATCTCGATTTCTCCAAAGCCGGACAAGCTAGAATGCTTCAACTCAATGAGCTTGATGAATTTCGTTGTGAGGCATTTGAGAATTCTAGCATCTACAAGGAAAGAGTAAAGAGGTTCCATGACAAGTTGATCAAACAGAGAGAGTTTGCTCCGGGGGACGAGGTACTTCTCTACAATTCTCGTCTCTCTCTCTTTCCGGGAAAATTAAAGTCGAGATGGTCGGGTCCTTTCATTATCTCTAGAGTTTTCAAAAGTGGAGCTATTGAGTTGAAGGCAAGTGATGGAAGGGTTTTTCTTGTTAATGGTCAAAGAGTGAAGGCTTATTATCGAAGTGAGCAAAAGGAGGAAGCCTCGACCATTTTTCTTATCGATTCTTGATCCACCTCGCCAAAGGAAAGTCGAGCTAACGACGTAAAACAAAGCGCTAGTTGGGAGGCACCCCAACAAGGTATCGTTTAATTTTTGCATATTAAAATTTTTATCTTTTGTGTTAGAAATTTTGCCACTATTAGTTTAATTAGGTTTTGTTATTTAATTTTCAAGTTATTATGTATATATATATATTCCATATATATACATTATAAATTTGAAAATCAAATAATATATAGTATATTAAAAAAAAAAAAAAATTGAAAAATGGGCTCGCGCGCGACCGGGCCTAGCTACTGAAGCGGGCGTGCGGATGGGTCGCGCGGAGAAGAAGAAAATTCCTCCTACCGCGCGCGACCCGACCCCTCCTCTGAAGCGGGCACGCGCGGTCCTCCTTAGGTGACGGGTTTTTCCCTCTTTTCTCCCATTTTTTTTCACACACTCTCCACCCTTTTCTCCCTTCTCTCTTCACCACACTCGAACTCTACATCGAATCCACCAAGGTATGTCGTTCTTTACTTTAATTCTTGTTATATTCTTGTTCTTGGGTGGATTTAACAAGGTTCTATGGATTAATTCTTCCAAAAATTCAAGATTTGAACATTTTTTGAATTTGGGGCTCTTCCAAACTCGAAAATTGTTATGTGTTTTAATGGATGGATTGATGCTTGGGTTGTTGTTTCTACATGTCTAGGAGCTTGAATTCATGTGTTAATCTTGTTGGGCATGGTTGAAACTTGAGGAAATTTGGAAATTTCATTGTAGTAGAAGCTAGGGTTCTTCAATGGTGAAATTTTCAAATGTGATGAATATTCAATTTGATGCTTGGAATGGTGTTCTTACATGTTTAGAAACTTAATTCCATGCTTGATTTTGAATGGGTATGATTCCAAGTAGTGAAATTAGGAAGAATCCCAATGTAGAAATTTTGGTGTTCTTCATTTTGGGGGATTTTTCCTATATTTGTTTAATTGCTTGAATTGGTGCTTGATTCATATTCATGAGTTACATAAGCGATTTGCTATGAGGTTATTCATAATTTTGTGCTTGAAGTTCTCGATCTTATGATGTTTCTATTGATAAGTTCTTCATAAATCATGAATGAATGTTTGTTGTTTTGGGTTTGAATTGAATACATGTTCTTATGTGAAGAAGGGTCGAGAATGAGGATTCTTTCTATGCTTCTTTTGCTTAGAATTAAGCAATCCTTTATTGAAATATGGTGGTCACCAAGTTTGGGGGATTGTTGAGTGGGAAATTGAAAGGTTTGAGTTTGTTCATCATGATCTAAACTCCGTTGTTCTTTGTGTTTTAGGTATAATGGCTGGAGGAAAAAGAAGTCGCCCAAGCACTTCCCAATCCATTGAGAGGGCTTATGCTGAAAATGAGCCCGGTCATTATGGCATTATGATGGAGATGATGAACAAATTCCATAACTACTTGTGGCCTCGACATCCCCCACCTCCATGATTTTGTGAGCTTCGATAAGTAAACCATCCTTTCTTCTTCAAACTTATTTCACACTTTGTGTATAAATAAGTTTGGGGGGATTGGCGGAATGCGGTTTACTTATCTTACTATCTTTTAATTGTTTTCCGTATGTTTAATTTATTTTCATTGAATTAGTTTAATTGGTGTGAATTGTATGGAGTGATGATAAAATTGTGTTTTGTCGGCATTTCAAACTTGAATTTTTGATGGTGCTTAAGGAACAAGAGTGAGCATTGAGAATTTTATAAGCATGTGTGCATGAGTTTGATGTGGCCGATGATGACATAGAAAATTGTTTTGTTCATTTGGGATGGGAGCATTTGATCTATGCATACATGATAAGTTGATCAAAAATGAAAAGTTGATGCATTTTGGCACTTTTTGAAATCTTGAATCAAAATTTATACCTTGTGAGGATTTGAGCCTAATTTTTCTTGATGTGTGATAATTTGAACATGCTTGATGCCCTCTAGAACTTGCCATCATTCTTCATCGAAATGTGAGTAGATGTGTTTTGAGTTTAGAAATGATTTAAGGCCATCCTTGTTAGCCATTTTACCCAAAAAGAAATTGACCAAATTTTCATAATAATCCTAGTCAACCCTTTTGAGCCTTAGCCTTTCTTTGATTAGACAAGCATAAAAAGGGGTAGAACTTGGGTTTAGTGAAGATCTTTGATGAAAAATGAGTGAAGTTGATAATAAGAATGAAAAAATCCCCCTTGCTCTATATTTGTGAATGTCGGAAAATATGTTAGTACCTTTATACGCTCTAGTTTGCTTAAAAAAAAAAAAGAGCATAAAAAGGTATGGTTAGCATAACATCTTGGAAAAGAGTTCATAGTAAGGGATGTGAAGATTTTTGTTTTGGTTGTTGAAAAGGGGAATTAAGAGAAAACCAAATTTGTTTCACACAAAGTGTGGAATAAGTTGGTGGGTTTGAAGAGTTGTTGGGTGATGGTTCATTGGTTTTGTTCACTCTCATAACATTTTAGTCACGTAGCCAAAAACCTCCTACCTAACCAAAGAGCCCTCATTACAACCAAATATAAAGTCCTTTTTGATCTTCTCTTAGAACACATTGAATGAAAGAGAGGTTAGAATAATGGCAAGCTTATGGTAGGATTCTTGTATTGTTTCAAATTTGAGTGAAATACCTCCCTTGAATATACACTTACAGAGTGAAGTGCACATTTGATAAAAATCCATTTGGGAGGATTCAAGTTTTCAAGAAGGTTCAAATGTTGAGACTTGTCATTCTTTGTGAAGCATTGAGTGTATGCTAAAACATGTGTTCTCATTCTTCTTTTAAAATTTCTGAGGCCCAAGTACATCCTTGACTCATAAAATCCATATTTTGTAATCTTCTCTTTCTTCTCTCTTTGTTGTTTGGGGACAATCAACAATTTAAGTTTGGGGGATTGACAAACATGGTTTTTACTCGTCAAATTAAGAAAGAAATTAGGGGTGTTTCGGTGAATTAGTTAAATGTTTATACCTCGTGCATGCGATTTCCTTTACTTTTCAATTGTATTGCTTCTCGTGTTTTTCTTAAATTTTTAGGAAAAGGAGCATGAAATTGATAAAAGGAAGGGACGTGTATCGAGATTCGAGGTGAAACAAGGGCGACCGGGCCTAGCTACTGAAGCGGGTCGCGCGCGCATGAAGAAAAGTTATACTGAGCCGCGCGACCCGGCGCGCGGTCGCGCCGCCCCTCCACTGCTTTTGGGATTTCGCATTTTCACCCTCCTACTTTCATTTTATTGCAATTTTACCCTCATTCTCCATTTTCTTAAATTACATTTTTCACCCCACCTTCATAGAACATATAAATAGCTTTGGAGGCACACATTTCTAGGTTAACACTCACTCACCCACACACACTACACCTAGAACACACACCAAATCTCTACCTACTTTCCTTTCATCAAATCCTTCCATCTTTCATCCATTTTTGAGAGGGGGATTCATCCACACTTGGGATTTCTTGGAGAGGGAGCATCAAGGATCAAGAATCAAGGCTTGGAAATAGGATTTGATTCCTCAATTCCTCTTTTCTCTAGTTTTTATTCTATGATTTCTTTGTATTTGGAGATTATGCTAGCAATGAACATGTGTGGCTAATTTCCTTTATTCTAGAGATTTGGCTAAGTGATTTTGTAATGGATTGTGATTAATCATGCTATTATATGATTGGGTTTTTGCTTATTCTTATTAATCATGCTTTAAATGCTTGTTTAATTGATTAGCTACCTTTTAAACATGATTAATTGATATTGGATCAAAATTCGGGAGATGAGATTCAATATAGAGTTGTGATTAATAGGCACTTTAATTCAATAAACCGGGAGGTTGAGAGTTGAGTGAGGGCAATTGATCCTAAGCACTTTTTGGAGTTATATGCTAGCATTCGGTTGGGGACAACGTTTCTAGCTAGTAATCTACGGAATTGGTCGACCGGGAGGGGGCCAAATCTAATTCGTGATCGCCTTATTAAGTAATTTCCAATCATAGGATTAGTGTGGTTATGATAAATTCACTTGCAAAATCATTGATGCCAAGTCTCTAGGATAGCTTTCCTCCTTTGATTTCTAATCACTTTGTTTACTTGCATGTTTTCATTTACTTAGTCTCTTTTGCTTTAAGTAGTTAATTCTAAAACTAAACCAAAAATATTCGTTAGCTTAGATAAACTCAAGCAATTTAGTAATGGTACTTGCACTTCTATCGATCTAGTCTCCGAGGATCGACCTTGATTTCCATTGTACTACAGTCGAACCCATACACTTGTGGGAGTCTATTTAGTAGGTGATCAGCAACTAAACCTAACATGTGTGTCATAATGTATTTTTTTAATCATTTGTTATGCATATTTTGAACAATCATTATGCATTCACTTAAACACTAGAATGCATTTCGCAATAACAATTATATATATTTGATATTTCTATTAATAGCCAATTGTGGTTTATAAATCTCAATTAAGGTGTAGAGATAATTAATCCTCAATATTTGATAATAATATATAAGGTGTAGAGATGATGCATTTTTTGATCCATGATTATGCAATACTTTGAACAATTACTATGCATTTACTTTGATAGCCACATACATATTGTAATGCATTTTTATTAGATTGTGATGCATGATACTCCTATATCATGATGTGTTTTTGATGGTATAAATATTTTTCCTAATATTATCCTCGATTATAAATCCAATGATCTTTTATCATGTATTTACAAGAGTACATTTTCCCTCTAATTATTAAATTTAATACAAATTAAAATATTAAGATGTAAATTATATAATTGATTACTATGATAATAAATGTTAAGAAAATATATGCATCATTTATATTGATGTATATCCCAAATCATATACAAAAAAACATGAGAATAAAGAGGGGAAAAGAAACTTAAGGCTATAAATATATTTGAAGAAAAAAAAAACGATTTGCATAAAAAAAAATGATTGAAACATAAATTAGGAAAAAATTTGCATTAGTTGCACAATTAATTTGAGATCATGTGGATCACTTTAAATAAGGGACACGGTTACAAATATATTAAAAAAGACAAAATTAGCCTCTTTATGTATTGATTACTAATAAAATACTAATTAAAATGGTATCTAAAAATAATATCAATCATTAATTGTGACCATCAGATTGCTTAAATCAAAGGCCTGAAAAAGTTTCTAGTTTTCACAATATAAATAGTTTTCACATGATCTATCACCTATATATATATATATACATGTTTATTTTAATGCTTAAAAGTGAATTTAAAAGAAGTTTTATGTATAATAATTTCCGCTTAACTTCGGAAGAATAAAACTGTTCAAAATGAAAAATTAAGAAGTTAAAGAATACTCCCAATAAGGAGTTAGGGTAAATTTAAATAAGTATATTGCGTGTACAGGTATGTATGTATATAACTTAACCTATTGTGTAATTGGCTTAATATCAAATAAAATGTTCCGATTAAGAAAAGGATATTATCCAATGTAAGGTAAACAAAAAAGAAATATAGAATCATGCTGGCATAATAATCATTGCATAATCCCTTTGTATAATTTATATTTCTAATTTTTTTAAATCCCTTAATTGGCTTTAAAATTACTAAGTGATGAAATGCGCGGATGGCGACAGTCTCTTCTGGTTGACAAATTAATTAATAATACTAATTATGTGACTAATTAATTCAGTTGCATTAATTAATGTATTAGAAATGCAAATGCATATATAGTATTATATTGCCAACTGGTGAAAGTAGAAGTGAGTTGTTCACATAATTGAGGATATAAAAAAGTGGTGGGAAAATAATATAAATAAGAGCAAGTTGTCGGAGATAATATAAATTTAGATTAGTATATATGTTATGTCACCAAACAGATCTACGTACAGATACCAATGTCCCTTGCTGTTTATAATAACATGCACGACAAATTAGGCCCAATTACTTTACTAGATAAGGCAACAAATAGAATTAATCAAATCTAAGTTAAATTATGTGTATATATTTATATAATACGAAAATATTAAATGAGAGAGAGTTGATTTAATTAGTTCAGAAGTCATGTTTCACTTGAATTTGTTTCAAGATACTATTAGAAAAGTACAACTTGCCGGACGTACAATTACAATTGAAAAATCTCGAAGATTACAAGTGGGAAAAAAAAATGAAATTTGAAGTCGAGTTGAGGAAACCCTATTTCCGCAAGACAAATTACGCCCCGGGTAGTGCTCACGGATTTGGCGCTTCGTCCCCAAAGATAAAACGACTTCTCGTCTTCTTAGTAGCAGCGCCGCACACTAAGAAGCTCCGGCGAACTGGAAATAGAAGGCTAAGGAACTGAGCTCGGAAAACTGGATGCTTTAGAAGAGATGATGCAAAATGCTTTTTGTTCGTATGTCCTAGAATGGCCTGCAAAGCCTTCTATTTATAGGCTGCTCACTATGGAGGGACTTTAATGCATTAAATGCATTAATCAGCCATAAAGACTATTAGTGGTCGTGGTGGAGACAAAAGGTGAAAGGGCTGACTGTTCAGTTGAAGAGTCACCTGACTGTTCAGCTGAAGAGTCACCTTCCAAAACCTCTTCCGGATGCAGTTGAGCTAGGCAGTCATCCGAGGTGCCGAAGCCGAGGTGGCACAGGCCGAAGCCGAAGTGGCACAGGCCGAAGCCGAAGTGACTAAGCCAAGGCCGAGGCCGAAGCCGAAGTCCGAAGACCAAAGCCCGAGCCCGAGGCCGAAGTCGAAGATCGAGGACCAAGGCCGAAGCCGAAGTCGAAGACCTAGGCCGAAGCCGAGACCGAGGCCGAGGCCGACCTCATCCACAACCACTTGACATAACTTACACTTCTTTCAAGAAAGAAGTAACTCTCCACCAATCTTTTAACATTTATATCTCACTCACCGGAAATCGGTTTTGAGCATATAAATACACCACGTTCATCTACTCCGCGAGTAGAACAATAATATAATATTTAATTTAATTAATAAATTAAATATTATTTATTATTTATTTGGTCAAACCGTACCCTTCTTTTTGCTTAAACCCTTTGACCACCAAACGGGCTTTGTATTTTTCAATTGAACCATCGACTTTGTATTTCCTTTTAAGGATCCCTTTGCATCCTAAGGGTTTGCACCCTTCGGGCAAATCAACCATCACCCAAGTGTGGTTCTGTCTAATGGACTCAATTTCACTTTGTACCGCTTCTCTCCAAAGCGGACTATCCGATCTAGAAAAAGCTTCTTTGATCGTCGTTGGTTCTTGATCCAACATGAACACTACATAATCCGGACCAAATTGCTTTGGTTTCCGAACTCTACTACCACGTCTCGGTTCACTATCCTCTAGATTAGACCTTTGTCGCTTGCGTGACTTAGGTTCTTCATCCTTGGATTTAGAACTCGTGGCTTCACCTTCAATTCTATTGCTAGAATTGGATCCTACATTACCCTTGTCCTTACAAGGATATATGTTTTCAAAGAATATTGCATTCCTTGACTCGATCGTTGTTCCCACAGTCATGTCGGGTACTTCCGACTTGTGAATAACAAAGCGATAGGCGCTGCTGTTATGTGCATACCCACTAAAGATGCAATCAACCGTTTTAGGGCCAATTGTAACTTGTTTAGGTAGAGGCACTTCAACCTTCGCCAAATACCCCCACACTTTAAGCTATTTGTACGATGGTTTCCAACATTTCCATAACTCATAAGGTGTAACATCTTTACCTTTGAGTGGAATCTTGTTCAATAGATAGTTGGCTGTTAAGACAGCTTCACCCCACATGTTTTGGGGTAACCCTGAACTAATCAACAAAGCATTCATCATCTCCTTAAGAGTTCGATTTTTACGTTCAGCAACGTCATGTGATTGAGGTGAGTATGGAGCCGTCGTTTGATGAATTATACCACTTTCGTTGCATAATTCCTCAAACGGAGCGACATATTCGCCACCTCTGTCACTTCGAACACTCTTAATTCGACCACTTAGTTAATTTTCGGCTTCATTCTTGAAGTGTTTAAACGCTTCAATAGCCTCATCTTTACTTATTAAAAGATAAAGATAACAATATCTCGTGCAATCATCGATGAACGTGATAAAGTACTTCTTACCAGCATGAGTTTGCACATACTTTAAATCACACACGTCGGTGTGAATTAAATCAAGGGGTTTCGTGCTCCGCTCAACCGAATGAAACGGTGGTTTTGTCATTTTTGCCTCAACACAAACTTCACATTTATTTTGAGTGTTAACTTCATTTAACTTTAGTAAATCTAAATTTACTAATCATTTTATAGCATTTAGATTAACATGTTCTAATCTACAATGCCATAAATCAGAGTACTCAACAATGTAAGAGGAAGTAGTAGCATTCTCATTACTCTTAATAGATTTGGGTACATGGCGTATAGCCAATACATTCAATCTAAAAAGACCATCAGAGAGGTAACCCTTTCCAAGGAAAGTACCACTCTTTGACAAAATGAACTTGTCAGACTCAAAAACTAGTCTAAACCCCTTATTAACTAGAATAGAGCCCGAGACCAAGTTCTTTCGGATGTCGGGAACATGCAGCACGTTCTTCAAAGTTAGAGAATTTCCCGATGTAAGCTTTAACACCACATCTCCAACTCCGACAACCACGGACGAAGCTTGATTCCCCATGTTGAGCTTCCTCCCCTCAACAGTTTGATAGGTAACAAACTTGTTCCTATCAGTACACACGTGCGCAGTAGCGCCGGTGTCGATGAACCAGCCTCCCGACTTTTCGACTTGGTTGACCTCCTCGGTGACCACAGCCGAAAAGTCATCTTTCACCCACTCGCCATCTTTCTCGGCGACGTTGGCAGCATGTTTCTTCTTCTTCTTGCTCTTGGGCTTCTTGCATTCCTTCGCAGTATGCCCATGCTTGCCGTAATTATAGCAATCACCATCAAACTTTTTCGATGGTCCCTTCGCCTTGCCTTTGTCTTTGGCATTTGGGCGATCACGCTTGTTGGAGGGTCCGCCCTTCTCCATCAAGTTCACCTTGACATCAGACGATGCCTTTGGTTTGTCTTGATCGCGCACATCCGACTCGATGCGTAGCTTCACAATCAAGTCTTCAAGAGTCATCTCCTTTCGCTTGTGCTTAAGGTAGCTCTTGAAGTCTTTCCAATTTGGGGGCAACTTCTCGATCAACGTTGTAACTACGAGCGCGTCCGGAAGAACCATCCCCTCAGCATGGACGTCATGTACAATGAGTTGAAACTCTTGTACTTGCTCCATCATCGGTCGAGAATCGACCATTTTGTAGTCCAAGTACCGGGCTACAACGAACTTCTTCGTACCCGCGTCATCGCTACGGTACTTCTTGTCTAACACCTCCCAAATTCCTTTGGAGGTGTTGACACTGGAGTACACATTGTACAAGCTATCATCCAAGGCATTGAGAATGAAATTATTGCACAAATAGTCTCCATTTCGCCAATTGATGAGAAAGCTCGAACTGGAAGTTAGCTTCCTCCGCACTTGGTACAGGTGGTTCATCTTCCGTTAGGAAGTTCACCACCCCCAATGTTGTTAAATAAAACAACATCTTTTATTGCCACCTTTTGAAGTCGGCTCCTCCGAACTTCGGCGGCTTCTCGGCGGGTGGCATCACCCTTGGTGCCGAGTTCACTCCCATAAGGGAGCCACTTGGGTTAGACCCATAGGCCGCCCCCACAGTCGAGCCCATAAATGGCGCTCCAACAGTTCCACTAAAAATGGAACCCACAGTCCCACTGAATGTGGCACCAACGGAGCCGGTCGAACCGGAACCTCCGCTTGACATAAATGGATTGTTGAAAACCCACGAACTTGATGAAGGCACAGTCGCGCCTCCGGTGATTGAAATCATTGCAGATGTTGTCGAAGAGCTTAATGGCAACGAAGTTGACATGGTGGATGGAATAGACGTCGACATAGTTGATGGCAACGTCGAAACATCAATGGACGAGTCGGTGGAAGCTGCAGCACTTGACATCTTCGAATAGGTGAATGAATTTCAAAAACTCCTAGGAACGGCAAGTGGAATAATTCGTCTTGCGATTGTTAGAAAAGTACAACTTGTCGGGCTTACAATTACAATTGAAAAATCTCGAAGATTACAAGTGGGAAAAAAAAATGAAATTTGAAGTCGAGTCGAGGAAACCCTCTTTCCGCAAGACGAATTACGCCCCAGGTAGTGCTCACGGATTTGGCGCTTCATCCCCAAAGATAAAACGACTTCTTGTCTTCTTAGTAGCAGCGCCGCACACTAAAAAGCTACGGCGAACTGGAAATAGAAGGCTAAGGAACTGAGCTCGGAAAATTGGATGCTTTAGAAGAGAGGATGCAAAATGCTTTTTGTTCGTATGTCCTAGAATGGCCTGCAAAGCCTTCTATTTATAGGCTGCTCACTATGGAGGGACTTTAATGCATTAAATGCATTAATCAGCCATAAAGACTATTAGTGGTCGTGGTGGAGACGAAAGGTGAAAGGGCTGATTGTTCAGTTGAAGAGTCACCTGACTGTTCAGTTGAAGAGTCACCTGACTGTTCAGCTGAAGAGTCACCTTCCAGAACCTCTTCCGGATGCAGCTGAGCTAGGCAGTCATCCGAGGTGCCGAAGCCGAGGTGGCACAGGCCGAAGCCGAAGTGACTAAGCCGAGGCCGAGGCCGAAGACCGAGGCCGAAGCCGAAGTCGAAGACCTAGGCCGAAGCCGAGACCGAGGCCGAGGCCGACCTCATCCACAACCACTTGACATAACTTACACTTCTTTCAAGAAAGAAGTAACTCTCCACCAATCTTTTAACATTTATATCTCACTCACCGGAAATCGGTTTTGAGCATATAAATACACTACGTTCATCTACTCCGCGAGTAGAACAATAATATAATATTTAATTTAATTAATAAATTAAATATTAATTATTATTTATTTGGTCATAACACCAAATTTCCAACAGATACTCCGTATGAAGAATTGTGATGTGAAGCCATGTTAAATATTCTAATCTAAAATTATCATGATTGCTAATATATAATACGTATGCCCTTAATTATAAGTTTATGAACCCAATTAAATATTTCAAGCTTCATTAATCATTACTCCCTCCGTTTTTTTTAAGTGCGGTCAACAAATCGCATATAACAAGAAAATGTATAAATTTACATTTTAACCTCATTTATTATTCTCTTTTTCTGCACATCGCCTTAATTATATATAACATTAATTATAGGGGTAATAATGAAAAAATATATTTATTATGTCATCAAATTCCGAAATGAGACACTTAAAAACAAACAACAAAAATAGTAATTAAGACACTAAAAAAACGGTGAGAGTATATATGCACTGTGTGTGTTTGAGAGAGAGAGGGGGATTTATAAATTGGATTAACCTCACATCTGTTGCCGTAATTAAAGGTCAAAATTCGTTACATCTCATGAAAGGACGATAACGTTTTGGGAAGTGAAAATTTTTGTTTATTCTAATTATGTAAAAACGTGGATAAAACTGTTGATAATTGTTGTAAATATATTTTATATATGGACATTACTTATTTATTAGGGTTTCTCTCTCTTGTATATATATCTCGTGTGTATCTCATTTGTAACTTACGGTGAATAAGATTAATGAGAAAACCCTACTTCTACCGCCGTCTTCTCCCTTCTCTCTTTCTCTTCTGTGTTCTTTATTCTTCTTTACAATATTACTTTACAACACGTTATAGTTAGTTCACACTTTAATAAGAATGTCTTCATGTCACGTTATTGAATCATATACTACGATATGGAGGTGAAAGAAAGACAAGAAGCTCATAATATGGATTATCTAAATAATTTAGCCCCGAAGGTGAAAGGTTTGGTATCGAATAAGATACTCTTATCTCAGAACAATCCTTTAAATGATCACAATTAAAAATATCAATTCTCTCCTAAAATAATATGATTGAATTACTTCTTCTATTTTTGTACTCCAGAATTAGTACATGAAAATATATAGCTTTTTCTTCATGGCAATCTCTGAAGGAACACGACAAAATTTTCATAGTTCTCCCATAAGTATAATTGTTTGAGCTCATATATTAAGATTGTGTACTCCAGAAGTAGTACATGACTAAAATAAATTATATGTAAGGATCGATTCTAAGTATTTTTCACTTCTATTGGAAGTCATTCGTAATTACCAAATGATGCCTGAAGCACATGCTAGCTTCTATTTATAGAAGCACTCGAGGGAGATCTAAGAAAATTTTTGTTGATCCTGATAAGGTGAAACAAGTGTAAGCTAATCGAGATCATGAATATAATTATTCTCCTATAGCCCATGACTACGAAAATTGTGAATTGTATCTATTTGTTTGCCTGCAGCAAACTTGATACTTGGAGCATCAAAATAAAATTTTTGGAGAATATTATATATAATTTTATTTCTTAACTCTCACTAAAATGAGGGGGAAATTTTTCATAATTCAACTGACAATATCCTTATTGTCAGCTCTAGAAGAGTTTTTTCGATTCCATATTGACTGTCTTCCATTTTGGAAAACAGTATAACCAAAAATCATGTTGCGATGATTTTAAAATACCCAAATTATTCTCAAATTCATTAAAGCATGAGCGTTTGGGTCATTCCCCTTATAATTAGTGCGTGATAATAAAAATCATCATTTCCCATCTGCTAATTCTATTTATCACCACCAAAACGTACATATATGGCTCTAAGAAAAATTACGTGTACTCTCCGTCAAGAATCAAATATATGATAGAGCCAAATTATTTGGGATCATTTAATTAATTGGTACGTTATTCTTATAATCCAATCAAATCATTTCACGGCATTAGGGGGAGATATGAATGAAAGAATGCCGCAAAATTCTTGTTGGATTAAATATTAATTCACGCACTACACAAAATGAACTGAAAGTTCAAATAGTTATTGACTGCCAATTGAGTGATTTTATATACTTGTTTATATGCACCATACTGAACTGAAGTTCTTCATGAACTAAATAAATTGATTGATGCTCTCAACACCTGAAGCGTGAAAACTATTTTGGTGCTAAAGATAAAATCCGCGGTAGTAATATCAAATCATTAAATGATATTACTCTAGTAAACCTCCTGAAGAGGACTGTCCCGCAGACGAGAATCCCAAATGATATCACTCTATGTATAGAACCTCCTGAAGAGGATCGTCCTGTAGACGAGAATCCCAGTATATTTGTAAGTGCACTAAATAATCATAACATTGGGACACTGGGATTACGGAACGACCAGATTAAGGCTGCGTTTGGTAATCATCTCAAGATGAAGAATGATGATTCATCTCAAGATGACTCATATGAATAGTGTCAAGATGAATCATTCATCTCACCATTTGGTAGTAAAAAATTCAGACCCGGATGATATCATATTGTGTTTGGTACAAATTGCAAAACTCTAGATTAAAATTTAAATTGACTATTTTACCCTTATTAAATACCCCTACCGATTTCACTTTTTATCGTTGAGATTAAATAGTACCCTTATTATTATTATTATTTATTATTATTATTATTATTATTATTATTATTATTATTATTATTATTATTATTATTATTATTATATTGTTGAGTTATTATTTTATTATTCTTGTTATTATTATAATTATTACTATTATTGTTATTATTTATTATTATTATTATTATATTATTATTATTATTATTATTATATTGTTGAGTTATTATTTTTATTATTCTTGATATTATTATAATTATTACTATTATTGTTCTTATTTATTATTATTATTATTATATTTATTATTATTATTATTCTTGTTATTATTATATTATTACTATTATTATTATTAAATTATTATTATTATTTATTATTATTATTACTATTATTATAATTGTTACTATTACTATTATTATTATTATTATTTTATTAAATTATTAATATTTATTATTATTATTATTATTATTATTATTATTACTACTATTATTGATATTATTTATTTATATTATGATTATTTTATTACATTAATATTATTATTTTATTACATTATTATTATTATTTATTATTATTACTATTATTATAATTATTACTATTACTATTACTATTACTATTATTATTATTATTTTATTACATTATTATTATTATTATTATTATTATTATTATTTTATTATATTATTATTATTATTATTATTATTATTATTATTATTATTATTATTTGAAATCGTATAAATACATAAGGGTAAAATGGTAAGTGAGAGAAAGTATTGTGTTACTGTTTTAATGAGTTCACCTCATCCGACCAAAAACGTGAGATGACTAAACAAGGCGGAACAGTGAAATATCAACGGGCCTTGTATTCATCTCGGGCCCTCCAGTTTATTTTAGTTGGTTACCAAACAGTGAGATGAACCAAGATGATCTCTCTCATCTTGGTTCATCTTGGTTCATCTTCTTTACCAAACACACCCTAAATATATTATTGGGAAATGATGGATAAATCTGGTTAATATTGATTATATTATATTGTCATGAAGATAATTCAGGAGAAACGTTAATAGAAATGTTATAATTGTCGACACTCTTTACCTCAACCATTACCGGTATAAGTTTAAAATGATAATCTGGATCCAGAATGAATATGGTGTTATTGTGCCGGAAGCACATGGTAAAATAAAGAGAAGAAATTGAGGTTGAGTTTCACTCGCTAAATAGACAAAAAGTCTATTATTCCTCTATATTTTATTCTTTAAAGAAAGTTGTCCCAGTAGGACACAAATAAATGTTTCTAAAGAGGAATCAAGTTTAATGAGGTGGTTGAAAATAAAGCGAGTAGCTCGAGGGTTTTTAGCAGAGACCCTCAATTGATTAATTCTCCTGTTATGCATTATGTTCCGTTATGTAACTTATGGCAGTAATTGGTAAATATAGATATCATATGGTTGATCATAACGATCTCTTTTATATAAGTCATTGGGTACCGATATCTATATATGTCCTTGTTGGACTTGAAATTCCTTAAATAAAGGAAAGTGAAATCGCAACATGTATGGTATAATAAGTTTATCCTCCTGAAGTAAGGATATGTGCATAATCATTTATGCTTATGTGTGTGTATCAAAATGTGTTTGAATGTTTTTATAATATTTATGATTATGTTGATGTTATATAAATTGTTACACACAAAGAATTTAAGAAAGTTAACTCATGCTTAATGACGGAGTTTTAGAATGAAGACTTGAATAAGTCAAAGTATTGTCTCGGCCTGCAGTCCGAGTATCTCCCTGAAGGAGTATTGTAACAGTCCGAGTATCTCCCTGAAGGAGTATTGTACCAGTTGATCTGGTTGATGTGAGTTTCAAATTGTTATATTCAATAAATCACATCCATTATCTCATATCATTACTTGAAGTGTATATGATAACAAAGAAATTATGAACCTGAAGTTCATTATTTTGAGTACCCGAAGTACTACTCTATCAGGCCTGATACCATTAATTTTGAATTGCTAGCAAAATAAAAAAATTCTCCTAGAAGGAGATATATGATGGTAATCATATTCTTTGTTATCTTCAAGGTATGAGAAACCTTGGTCTAAAGAACTTGATCAATTTTATGAAAGATATTGAGATTGATATTGGTGAAGTATTCGGATGCTTGTTACTAATTTTGATCCCCACAATACTTATTTTTGGACTGGTAAATCGATAAAATTCCCCAATATCCTATGTAAGGATATATATAGATTATCTTGTGTTGCATATATGAGTTCTAGAAGAACTATTGTATATTTAGTGATAATCCTGCAGATTTATTCACTAAACCTCCTCACGTCTATGTATGAGAAATATATGAATGAGTACATATTGAAATGTATTGAATTGAAAGATTTTTGTTTTGAGGGGGAGCGACATATTTAAATTATTTTGAAGATTAGGTCCTAAAGACCGAAATAAGATAATCCCGAAGATTATGCCCTGAAGGCCAAATAGTTGTACTCTTTTTCCCTTACTAAGTTTTTTTCCCAATGGGTTTTCTTAGTTAAGGTTTTTAATGAGACAACTAATGCAACACATGAATAAGTGTATGTTATGTACTCTTTTCCTCTGCCGAATTTTTCCCATAGGGTTTTTACGGAGAGATTTTTAACGAGGCATGAACATCACGTCGTAATGTCCAAGGGGGGGTGTTGTAAATATATTTTATATATGGACATTACTTATTCATTAGGGTTTCTCTCTCTTGTATATATATCTCGTGTGTATCTCATTTGTAACTTACGGTGAATAAGATTAATGAGAAAACCCTACTTCTACCGCCGTCTTCTCCCTTCTCTCTTTCTCTTCTGTGTTCTTTATTCTTCTTTACAATATTACTTTACAACAATAATTTAATATTACCACTAATTAAAAGGAAGTGGACAATTAAGAGGTTGCGTGGAAATTGGAGCCCTTTAAGCACGGCAACTATGTTTTGTCATATTCAAACTATTAATATTGCAAATTAATATGGAGTCCTACTTTTTCTTTGTGTTTAAAGTGTATTATTTCGATCTTGGACGTATTTACCAATAATTATATCATTTCAAACTTTGAGAGCTTGATAGCTACCTCATCCGTTCCGTTTATAACAAATTACGAATATTTCTTTATAGAAAATTTGGAGAGTTTTAACTAGATATAAAATATGGTGTTTATTATATACTATCTTCGTCCTGTTCGAGACATTACAGTTTTTGAATATAGCGACAAATTCAATCCATAAAGAGGGTATGCAAGTGGTCAACAATGTCCTTCACTGTGCTCTTGAATTCTCTTTGCATCTGCAATTATAATGAGCAAACTAAGTTTAGAATTCATGTATATTGTTGGTAGGAACAATATGTATTGTAAATTAATCATTGATACAAAATGCAGTCTTACTCATAAGTTAGGAATATATATTTTTTGTCACTTATAAAAATATAGAAGAATGCTCCATATTCAGAGCGAGTATATTTAATGTGACAATAACAACAATTATTGGGAATAATCAAGAAAAACTACTCAGATGAACTACTTATTAATTATGAGCTTGCATTGAACAATCCAGACCATTTATTGCATTTTTATATTGTATCTTCTATTGTATCGTTGGATAATTCACACATGTTAAAAATATTTCTTAAACCAACTACATTTTATTGTTGATACAATAAAATAATCTTAATAAGTGATCATCCGACGGTGCGACAAAAGATGCGACATAAAATTACAATAGAAAAGTTGGATCGTACATTAAAGTGGTTAACTATGATGTCTCCTTTTCCATAATATCCAATTTTAGTTTCATACTCCATTGTCTCATTTAAGTGTCACCAATAACATAAGATTTTTGTTCTCAAATACGGAGTAAGTGTTATACTCTGTATCACACACACACACACATATATAATTTAGTTAAGACTACCAAATTTGTACCAGCCATCATTTTAGATTTTTGACCTTGTCAATTTTCAGTGACCAGAGATAAAAAAGAAAGTAAAAAAACGCCCACTTCCTTAATTTGTATACTTTGATGACTCGGGATACTTAATTGGGGATGGAGGGGTAATAATCACTGTTAGATATACAAAAGAATGCTCGCCTACTTACCGTAAGCAGGACTAACATGCTCATATATGTAGTATTAAAAATCTGAAAATAAATTTTAACGAAAAAAATTAAACCCTAAATTATTCAATTACATCGTCAACAACGAACATTTTAACTTTATACTAGTAAGAGAGCATTTTTGTAGACATACATTCTTTTTGGTGCTACTAATGAGAGGTGACAGAAATAGTCTAAAAAACTTCCAAAGTCCATTTCTAGCCAAGTTAGTAAGAAATCTAGCTAGAAATGTGGAGTTCATCAGTCATCACAGACAAAAAAAAATAGTGAACATTAATAAAATTTTCTATAAGCTGTGAGTTTATTCTTGAAATTTTGTGAAATATGAATTGCTAAAAAAGGCCCTATGGACAATGTTCAATTATGGCGAAATTAGGGTAATTAAAAAGGCTGAAAATTGCATCACTCCTAAATCTTTAAGAACTTATGGAACAAAAATGTTACTTCCAAATTCAATAATTAAGGTTAGTACTGTGGCCACCCTTCCATTATAAGAGTTAAGAGGGTTGTACGTTTTATACTACCTTCATAAAGTTCACTAATTAATTAGATATATGGTACCGATTTCTTTTGAATTCTTACTAAAATAATCTAGGTGTGTGTGACAGCATCTAGTTTCCTTTATCTTTTATTCCATTGGAACATCCAAAATTGGCTTCAATCACATAGGTTTTGTCTAGTTTTCACACAACATATATTTCTCATGCATCATATATATATATAAATCATTTTTTTGCATGATTAGATGTTATATTGCATTAATAAAAGTAAGGGTAAATAGAAATTACCTGAGCAAGGATAGTGATATCAAGGGCTGTCCCTCCAAAAGGCATGATTCTCATATCCAAAACATTGAGATTCATCTCCATAATTTTACATGGAATTCTTGACATCAACCCTTTCTGATTCCTGCAGAAAATCTTAATCAGAACATGCTTCTCCGAAATTCTTGCCTGAATTTCCGGACCGTCCGATGCAGTAGCACTGTTGTAAGATGATGAATCCTCCCTTGCTGCTGCAGCTGCATCCATGGAGCTTCTCCTCTCCTCTTCTTCCTCGAGAACTTGAACTCGTTCTTGCAAAGCTTTCACATAGTTTATCCCATCTTCAAGAAGAGAAGCCTTATCCAACTGCAGATTTTAATTAAATGAATATTTATATGATTAAGTATGCAAGATCCATGTAGAGGGCTCAAAAAAAAAATCCAACCTTTTTGAGGCCCGGCACGACTTTGGAGAGACTGATGAAGAGTTGGGTAAGATTGTCCCTCCGCTTTCTCTCAGCAACGACGTGATCTTGAGCTTGTAATGGAGTTCTTGAAGCTGCAGGGATTCTGTTGTGGTTGGTCCCTTTTGAAGAGTGAGGGAGATATTCGTCGTTGCTGCTGGAAGATGAGAAATTTATGGTCTCAAGATTGGAGATGTGATCCAAATCTGATGAATTTGTGTTGTCAAAGGAGATTAATTTTGGAGCTGCAGCAGCAGTAGAAGCTGATGAAGAATTCCAGCTGACTGGAGGATTATTGTTCTTGAATTCGGGTGGCGATGTTCTTCCTCCGTTATCAGAAACTGAAATTTGGGGTTTGATGCTTCTGTCTGTGTAGATTTCTGGGAAAATTGGCTTGAGATCGAACATCTCATCAAAAATTTCTCCATGGAATTCCATCACCTGCACCATACAGAATCATGTGATCAAGAATTGAAGAAAAAAGGTCAACCTTATACTTAATTAAGAAACACACACACACAACACATACTATGTGGGATGCAAAAGAAGTCCATGAGAGAGAGAGAGAGAGAAGAGATGTTAGAGATTCATGTCAAAAGTTCTACATCTATACCAAAAGAATTACTTCAATTCATTGCCATGGGCTTCTTCGAAATCTTAAAATCATCTACTTTTTTCACTTCAAACTCTTCTACCAGACACACACGGACACACACACACACACACAGAGAAAGAACCCATAAAGCCATAAAGCTATAACTATATCAGATAAAAAATCTCCTTAAATTTTGTTACTATCCTAGAATAGAAGTTTGTCACAGATCAGAAGAAGAAATCAACCAACACCTTTCCAAACACACATCTGCACATATAATGTAACAGGAAAAAAGAAAAAAAAAAAGTGAGATAAATCACACACACATAGGATGGAGTTAGTAAAGCATACCTCGGAAGATGGGGTTTTCCTGGCGTCAAGAGATATGAAAGAGGAAGATGGTTGGATTTGTTTCTGCTGTCTTCTTCCAACTGTCAAAAAATATATATTCTTTGGATTTGTAGGAATAAAGCAGCTGAATATAAGTCTAACCCACGTGTGAAATACAACCTTCTTACTGTTCCAATGGAGCTGCATCACCTACACTTATTCGTATTCATATACGTACATGTATACGAATACGAAATAGAAATATACGATGTTGGTCAAACTCTTTCCTCACAGCCAGCCATTTCAGGTTGGTTCCTTCTTTGTATGTATATATCATAGTACTATATTATTATGTTTTTCACTTTCTCAATGAAAAGAAAGTATTATTTCTGCAACATGAGGGTTTAAAAACGCTTGTTTATTAGAGTTTTCAGTGAGAATATAAATGAATTAATTTATTGGTCATTTGCTGAAATTTCTCAAAATTATGAAATTAAACAATTACTTCAACTTAATTATTTGATGCGGAAGTCTGTTTTTTTTTTTTTTTCTTCATCAAGAATGTTGATTAGGTCATATAATATTCTAAATTTGGTGCAGTACAGGTGAGTTGCTTAAATAATTGAGCAAGAATATTAATGTCCCAACTTACATAAAATATAAGCCTTCTGTTTCAAGATAACAAAAGATACGATATATATAAAATAAATACAATAGTAACATGTATAGCATACATTATATCATGATTTTTAATAAATATAAGGTCAAATTACCCCACAATTATCTCTCCACAAACACTATAGCAACCCTAGAACTAGTATTCTTCCTAATTAAGTGGGTATTCTTCCCTTTGTGAACGAATTTAAGAGAGATATAAGGTGGCTTGGAGATATATTGGAGTTTCTTGGGAGCTTGGTGTACTAACAACTAATCTAACATATAACATTTATCCGATAAAAATAATAAAAAAAACAGCCGTTATAACATACTTTTCAAAGGTCTTATTCATGACCTACTCGAGCTAGAGCTATCACACAAATGGCTATAAGCCTATAACAAAAAGTAATATTCCCTCCGTCCATTTCGAAATGGCTACTTTTTTTTAGCACGGTTTTTAAGAAAATATAATTTTATATGTATTATTATGATGCCCACTACTTTAATGAATGTAGAATAAGAATTATTTTAAGCTATTTTTGAAAAGTAGCCACTTCAGAGTAAACGTCTCAAAAAGAAAATGTTGTGGTCACTTCGGAGTGAACGGAGAGAGTAGTCTTTATATGATTTTTTTTTAATTATTATTTAAAAGAAAGCTCGGTAAAAGATTCAAGGGTTACATTTTAGAACCAAACGAAAGACACAAGTCTTATTCAGAAACTTTGAGTTTTACATAACAGAAATTAGGGCCATAATCCTCACTGCTGCATACCGAATCGAAAGGACATTGAAAAAAGCAGTTGAAACCGAGGCCATTGTCGTTTTCTTGAACAAAATCAGTGAAGACTGCGAAGAATTCCATGAAGATATCCTCCACTCATGACGAACGAAGCAAAGGAGACGACACCAGCTGGAAAGATCTTCTTCGACCTCATAAAGCGCGATCCCATCACTCCAAGAAGTGAAGCAGAGAGAACGAGACCGACTGCGGATGCAAGAACTGGATTTGATGGAAGTATTGTGTAGACATAATACAATACTGATGCTGATGCTACACCCGCGATTAGCGATTTCTGGCTCCCTCCCTTGATATAGCCCATTGCTCCACCGGTTCCGATTAAGGCAGCATAGCCTAGTGTAAGTTTCTGGGACATGGACATCCCCCCCTTTTTCTCATGATCCTCACTCCCACCGGATCCACTTTCGTCATTTCCACCGCCACCGCCACCGCCGCCGCCGCCGTTTCCACTAGCTCCACCACCGATGTTGTCGGAGCCACCGGAGTCTGGTAGAATATCGATGCCTTCACCAGCAGAATCGACTGTGAAGGTGGTAGGTACCTTAGAGTCTGAGATTACAGTGGCTACAATCCTCGAAGAACATTGGTTTCTCCCACCATGAGAAGATGGAGAAATGGCGAGTCTTGTTGAGAGGTGACTGACGGATGTGGTTACTAACAGTGATGATCGAATACAATGAGGAAGAAGATGATGTTGCCTAGAACGGCAGAGTGGAGATCGGGGTAGTGACAGCATACTTGACTGAGAAAACGACAAGAGTTCTCCCATGGTGATTAAGGAATCTATGTTAGGATATTTGTCTCAAATATCGTGTCGAGGAAACTATCCCTTGTTCAGGAAGATGTTTCTCCGGGTTTTGAAGTTTCTGCGAATTCAACGAAGATCAACCTGCTATTCACTATCTGCAGTTCGATAGAATTGGATGAATCAGATCAGGTAATTCCACACATATACTCTAAGAAGTACGGGCACTATGAAGGATTTAATGAACAAATTCACTACTCTTGACATTTAATTGCTCTCGTCTAAATAAACACCAACAATTTCCTCGACTGACTTTATAACTCGTGAAGCGTATCGAAACAAAAAAAAGTACCGCAACACGAAAAAAACTGAAAGCAGAGATCGGGACAGTCAATCATGCATGATACATGAAATTCATCAGCTCTCAAAACCATGTCATTTTTTAAATTTAAGCACTAGTTGATGAACCACATTGCCACATCATGGAGAAAAGGCATTACACTACAATCTATATCACACTATTGTTACAAGAACAACAATAACTCATAAAAAGAAATCAGAGACAACTCGAACTTAAGTAGTAAAAACCTAAGCACGCGCGATCCTCGAGCCTCACAACTAAAGCATACAGGTGAAGAAGCATGAATGCAATCAAAAAGGCAAATACAGTGCACATAGAGAAAGACTCCATTACCCTGCCATCCATAGCCTCGAGTGCATTTTTAGCATCTATTTCAGAAGCAAATTTGACAAAACCGAAACCTTTAGGCCGTTGGGTCCTAGGGTCTTTGATAAGCCTTACTGCAACAACGACACATTCAAAACAACATTGTCTAACCACAAAATGAAAAGACCTTAAGAGGAGAAACAGAGCAAAAAGTTAAAAATTAAAAAATTCTTTGAATTGAGATAATTACTGCAACTATTCATACACAAAGCAAAGAGCCAAAGATCATTCCTTTGAATGCAACACTAACATACAAATAAGGCTGTTATCTGAAGACAAAACAAATCGAAGATAATTTCTTGGACGGTAATCAAAGCAAAGCTAAGTTTTACCTTCTTTAATTAGGCCAAAGGGCGAGAACAACCTCTTCAATTCTTCAGTTGTTGTGTAAAACGACAACCCTAATGGCAAAATCAGAACTATAAATAATCGCAGAAGAAGAAGATGTAGAATCAATCAGTAACAGAAAAAAAGAGCAATACATACTGCTTACAAACAGCTCGGAGGCAACTCTTCTAGCCATCCGATTCCGATATCGCCATATAGTTTAGAGGCAGCTAATCGTTCGAGCGAAATGAAGGTGGAGTGGGGGCGTGGAATTTGGGGGTAGGGTTTATCAAGGATTCAGCTAAGCAAAAGCTACCGATTTATTTATTTATGCATTTATTTTTTGGATATAAATAAAAAAAAAAAAATCATTTTTTAGAAAATCTCCAAATTCGAATATCAACTATCTTACGGGTTGTAATGTATGATAATTCCATTTTTCTTTACCACTTTATGGGGACCTATTTAGCATATATATAAAGTGGAGGGACCAAAAGATAAATAAATAGAGTTGAGTTTAAACCAAAAAAAAAAAACTAAAAAAAGTTCACTCATCAGTCCTCACTTCCGCTCCTCAGTGTAGATGCAGACCACCGCCAACTCGAGCGATCCGACCCGGCAACCCGGATCCCGGCATGTTTTCCGGGTCGGTCAGCGGGTGCACTTCTCCGGGCAGCCTAGAAGGATAGGAACGGTGAGGTACGTGGGGCCTGTGGAGGGTTACGCCGGCGATTGGGTCGGAGTCGATTGGGACGCCGACGACGAAGGCAAGCACGACGGATCCCACAATGGCGTCAGATACTTCACGGCGAAGGGCCCCAGTACGGCGTCGTTTGTGCGGTCGCACAATCTCAGCGCCGGCGTCTCTCTGTTGGAAGCACTCGAAGCTCGCTATCGAGCTCAGACGACTAAGGAGGAAGAAGGTAAGTAGTTGAAAGAAGTTTTACGCTGTGAATTAGATTTGGTACGTTGTCGGGAATGAGAGTGTTGTGCATCGAATGTTGTACCTTGATCACATTAATACGCGTATTCCATTAAGAGCTGTGGCGATAGTTGTCTACTTTTCTTATATCATAGCTGAAGTTGTGTGTGTGTGTGTGTGTGTGTGTGTGTGTGTGTGTGTGTGTGTGTGTGAGAGAGAGAGAGAGAGAGAGAGAGAGAGAGAGAGAGAGAGAGATCAATTATCTATGAATTGAATGAAAAATAAGATACAGTCTATGTTTTTCCGTCAAGATGTCAGTGCCATCAAATGTTAGAACTTATAAGGCTTGAAACTCTGCAACTATGCAGCCTCTCCTCATGCCTGCAGATGTGATTTAATTAGAATTTGGGTTGCTGCAATTTATTCTTTGATGGTTATCATGGCTTGAATGAAAAATGAGATTTAGTCTATAATTTTGCTTTATGAATCTTGATGTCACTGCCATCGAATGTTAGAATCTTACGACTTAGAAACTTTGCAGCTATGCTCGTGTCTGCGGATGTGGTTTAAATTAGATTTTGGCTTGCTGAGATTTTATTCTTTGATTATGGTATTGGACAATTTGAGAATTGTAGCATGATCAAGTAAAATTGTTTATACAATCGGTAAGGTTAATGTGGTTTAATTATTATCATGTCACTTCCAAACTTTTGTGGGTCTTCAGAATTTTAGTCACATTTATATTTGAAGTTCATATACTTATACAGTTTTCACGTGAAATGTCTCCTGAAATGGGGTTATTCCTACTGTGTTGCTGTTAGATGAGATGTATGTCCTATCTGCAAGAAACAAAAAGGTGTCCATTGAGCTTCTCGGGAAACACAAAATCGAAGACAAATTTAGTCGGTTTGAGGAGTTGACTAGTGCATCATTATCTTATTTGGGGGTCAGTCATCCTGGATCACCAGACCACATCAGTTCAACATTACCTAGTAAGTTGTTATTCCGCGTATTTGGTCATCTTTTGCCTATGCTGCTACTCCTTATATGATCCGCCACTGCTTGAACCCATCTCTTATCTGATTTGGAAACTCCTTTATTTGTGGTTGTCTATGGATTTATCCTTTTAGGCAATATACTGCTTTAATGATAATCTACTGATATTCTGTACTTCCTTTGCAGATCTGAAGGAGCTTGATTTGACTGGAAATCTACTTGCTGATTGGAATGTATGTGCTCCTTGCTTGGAACACTATGCACCTATCAATTAGTCAAACATGGTTAATGACTTTGGAGATTCTGTATTGTTATTGCTAAATGGTGTCGTATGTTGAGAATTTTTCTTGGAATGTCCATAACGGGTGATACTCCTGCTTTTGTTTTAAATTCCGTACTTGAGTAAAGGTCAATTTTTGGTTGTCCTTGCAGGATATTAGCATCATCAGTGAAGGATTGCCTGCTCTAACAGCTCTTAATCTATCCAGTAATTCCATGTCATCTGTTATGCTCAACATCTCTCAACTGAGCAACATTCGCATTTTAGTCTTGAACCAAGCTGGAGTAATCTGGACTCAGGTAAAGATTGAGTGTTTAGATATCTTCAATATTTTTCAAACTCAAGAGCATCATTTAAAGCATGATTCATTTCGATTTCCAGATGGAAGTTCTTAAGGATGCACTCCCACTCTTGGAAGAGCTACATCTCGAAGCGAATAAATTAAGAGAAATAACAGTAAGCATTTATAACACAGCAAGAATGCTTTAAATCTTTTGAGTATGTCACAATGTCACATATCTGTCATCAGGACTCAGTGCCGAAATATCTTTGTTTGGTTCATTCCACGTCTAGATGTAGTAAAAATCAGTTTTTTGAGAGTAAAGATTAATGGCTGTTAAATAATGCCTTTTGCTACCCTTAACTTCTTGCATGTCTAAAGAGATTTGGTGCAAGAAGGCTACACTTTGATCAACTTTGTTCGTATTATTATTCCAACACCTTATTGTCGGCAGAATCTTAGCATTCTGAATCACACTTCTGTAGTGACATGACAAACATGAGTTCAGTCTGGTGCCAGGGGAGAAGGGGTGTGTTGGAGTGGCAATTGTGTTTTGCATTATAGAGTCACAGCCACTTTAACTATTTATATGCTAAAAGTACAATTGTACCATAGTTCATGTATGGTAATTTTTTTGAGCTTTATAATTTATAAATGAGGGAGATTAAGCCACTTTTCATGAGCAACTGAGTTTGTCATTAACCTTTATTTTCTTAGTTTACTTAGAGTGTTTGAGTTTTACATAATAGAGAATTGGTGAAAAGAATTACTATATCACTGAGGATTCCTTTTCTTCTTTCATTTTTTCCCATTGTTTCCTGATATATTTTGTTTACTGTCCAGCCAGTGTCTTCAGCTTACGTCCAAGGATTTGGTACCCTGCGACTACTTAACCTCGATAACAACTGTATATCAGCTTGGGATGAGATTACAAAACTAGCCCAGTTACACTGGTAAACAGGGAGAGTGTTCAGACAACTTCCTTCAAATTACAGCATCTGCATTGCTACTAAGATGACATGTTGTGGTTTCTTTGTTTAGCCTGGAGCAGCTTTTTCTGAACAACAATAATCTAAGTCGTATCTCGTACCCTGATTGTGGTAAACTGGATAAACAACATAATGAATGTGGGCCCCAAGAGAGGAGTATTAGACCTTTCAAGAGTTTGCGTAGTCTTGCTCTCGGTACAGATTGGATTCTATGATGTTATCTTTCTTTAAGTTGGTCCTTTTCATGAAGAGAGAACTGCATGAAGCGGGAACTTATTGCTCATTATTTTCAGGGGGCAACGACATTGAAGACGTGGAATCTATCGATTCACTTAACCTCTTTCCTAACTTGATGGTGAGCATTACTTTTCTGAACAAATGTATAGTTAGTTAGAAGTTCTCTGCTACCTCAGAAATGAAATGACCGATGAAGTTCTGCAAAATTGTGAATAATCATTTGGTTTTGCTAATGAGCCGAATATTGTGAATGAAAAAGAAGAATTGTATTCTAATGTACTCAAGAAATTGAGTGTTTAGATCAGCGCAGCTCATTCACTTACATTTTCTACACAGCATATTAGTGCAGTACATCTTTTCCTTGGATTGAATTTGTTGTTTGTGAAATATTTGTCCTTTCATAGTAATTGTTGTTTAATCTTTTCTTAGGATATTAGGCTATCTGGGAATCCAGTTGCAGATATAGGAAAAGGTGGACTGCCTAGATTTGTCTTCATTGCTCGTATAGCAAAAGTTGAATTGCTTAATGGAAGTGAGGTTAACTCCAGATAATTTGATCTTCTCCTCATTTTTTTCTTTATTTGTTTGTTTTTTGCATGACACAGGGGGAGGGATCTTGTAATTGATTAGGTTCTAATCTACATTTGTTTGTTACAGGTTGGTCCTCGAGAACGAAAGGACTCCGAAATCCGGTATTGTTTTCATTTGAAGTTCCAGTCATGCGTCATAAATCGAATATTACCTCAAAGAAATCCTGATAATTTACCATGTCCGAACGCTTCATATTGTAAATACATTAAAGATAACACTGTTTACATGCAGGTACGTTCGCTTGGTCATGTCAAAGTGTAATGGTGGCCCAGAAGAAATTAGGAGACTCCATCCCAGGTAATTATCACTTTTAGCAGCTTTTTTCAATTAAAGCTAGTGTCAGTTGTAGAAGTAAATTTTTAGTTGTAGAAGAAATTAAATTAAGGTATTCTTAAAAGAATTATATTATTATCTGAGGTGCCTCTTCTCTACATTTTCTTTTTGCCATATTTTATGCTCGGACATCAATCATAATGGAATTATGCAAAGTAAAATCAAGAAAGCAAAAAAATGGATAACTTTTGTCCAAATATTGTGAGTGACCCTTTTTTGCAAGAACCTATATGATTGCTAACATCTAACATTTCGTCAAACAATGATGACAGAGTTGAGATTGCAAGGGATCAGTGGCATTCATCTTGAATATTCTACTTCTAGCTTTTTTTTTTAGGTAACCTTACTGAATCCATTTTTGTGAACTTTATGAGCAGGTTTGATGAGCTTAAAAAGATCCATGGAATTGATGATGAAAGACCATTAACTGGGGCATCAGGCCCTCAAAAGATGGCTTCTGGGTTAATTTGTATGATCATTTTTTAAATCAATAATTCTTTCTGACGTAACATTATATTCTTAAGTTTACTACTTGTCAATGCAGCTATTACCTTGAAATGTGTTGGTGCATCGATGGGTGAGAAGCCCCCTCTGGTGAAAAAGTTACCTGCTACCACAACGGTGACAGTTCGACTGCCATTTACTTAAAGATGGCATTTCATTTAATGAGCTTTCTGAATTCAAAAATGCATGCACACTTTTGTACAGGTTGGAAAGCTGAAGAATCTATGTGAGAGTTTCTTCAAGTTAAAATCCATCAAGCCTATACTGTTTCTCAAAGAAGAGGTTCGTCTCATTGAACATTTTGTATCAGTTCCCTTTTTTCATAATTTCATTATAGTTATCACCAAAGGATTCCCCGTCTTGCCCCCCTTAGGATTTTCTGATTTGATGCAGCTTCCTAGATTGGATTATGTATGAATTTCTTGAACCTGTTCATTTAGTAATCTATATTCATTGGTTTACAGTGTTCACCCTTACCTGTATTGCTTGAAGATGATATGGCAACTCTTGTTGAGCTTGGAGTTGGAAACGGATCCACCATTCTTGTAGATGAGGTGTCATGATGTTTATCAGTGGTGAAGGAAAAGCAACTCATACTCGAAATCACGAAAGAAACGGCTTCGTCAAATAGGTCTAAGCCTGCACAAAGCTCACTGGCAACTTTGGTTTGGGAGCAAGAGTTATTGTGTGAAATTTTGTAGCTGCTCCATAAGTTAAATTGTTGTTCACTCACTCGTTTGCTCTATTTGCATCCCAAATACCTCTGGCTCAGTTTTCACATCACAGCCTATTTTTTATGCAATTTCAAGAATATTAAATTATATGCCTTTAGTGCTGATTAATCCTAATTATAATGTCAACAGCCTCTATAAATAAGGCTACTGTCATTCACACAATTCAGATACGTAATTTGATGATACATAAGGGAGATATCATTGCAGAATGCTTTCTAATTAGAAAGCTGTCCTTGCTTCACATTATAGAATAACTATGCACGCAGTCCCTATTATTTCCAAAAACACCTCCTCTTAAACAACAATTAGAAATAAACATCTCGGGTGAATTAGACAATGTATACAAATACATTGCCAAAAAAAAAAAAAACGTGAAAAAGAATCAAAATAAATAAATGATAATAGGCTACCATACATTTCAAAGTCAAATTTCCAAATCATCTATAATGTCTCACAAGGAACCTACAATAGGAGCAAGATGGGAGCAGCGTCGATTGATTACATGCTTTTAACTAATAACGAGATATCTAAAATATAAGCATAGCGTATTACTGGCAATATTCTTCACTGTTTAACAATGTCAGCGAAGATACTACACCTGTTATCATCAACTTCACTCTACCACCTTCCTCTCAAAATTTCAAAAAACAGAAATTCAACGATGTGCACCGTACATCTGACTAGAATCGTACTGCTGGTACACAGTAGGCTGAGGCGAAGCACTCTTCCCGTATGCAGCTGCTGCTGCACCCACATTTCCATAACTAGACTGATCATAAGTAGGCTGAGCTGGAGCAGGTTGCGCGTAACCCGACTGTGAAGCAGAAGTTGCAGGATAAGCAGCAGAAGCTTGAGCAGCACCGTAAGCTGGATCTGTGGCTTGGTACCCGTATGCTGTTGTATTATTAGCAGCTGGTTGTTGCTCGGCATAACCAGTTTGAGCAGTTGGATACGAACCATAACCACCTGTAGGTGCAGCCTGAGGATATGGAGAAGGCTGTTGAACTCCGGGTTGACCGTATCCGGTTGCGGGTTGACCTGATTGAGGAGGATATGCAGAAGCAGCAGGTGCTGGAGCTGGAGTATGGCCATATCCGTCCGTTGTGCCTCCGTAGGGAGGATAGGTTTGTTGCATAGGTGCACTTGAGCCGTAGGGGTAGGATTGTTGAGAAGGCATGTTTTGACCATATGGTTGAGCTGAACCTTGGTAAGGAACTTCTGTAGGCTGATTTGGCCTCGGCTGACCATAGGGCTGAGAATGAGGTATTTGTGCCTGCATCCCATAAACGGGTGGCTTACCGTATTGGTCTTGATGGCCGTAACCTGAATGTGGGCCACCTTGAGCATATGGTGCTGGCTGAGAGCCCATATGCCCATAATGTTGGGCTGAAGAAGGGTGATCGTATTTAGCCTCGTTGTATCCATGTCCGTATTGTTGTGAAGGAGCTTGAGGGTAAGAACTTGCGTGCCCATAATCGGGGCCAGACTGCTGCCCATAATTGTAATTTCCCTGATAAACAAAGGTAACCAGATAGGAGGCCAGAGATCATGAGGTAAAATATCAGAGTACATTAAGATTAAGATATGACTGAAAAGAAATAAACAGCACCAACCTGAGATGGAGGCCCGTGCATTGAAGCTGGAGGTCTTTGCTCCCAGCTAGGACCATAGTTGCTTCTTGGAGCCTGTGGCGGAGGATAGTTGCTGTATGATGGAGGATATTGTGAACTCTGAGAAGGATATTGTCCTCTGTGTGGATAATCGTAACCAGAGAATTGAGCGTGATGAGAACCCCTAGGTCCCCATTGTGGAGTGATAGGTCCACGTGGACGATATCCCTGCTGGTTGTAGCCTCCAGAGAGAGGTGATGGTCTTATGGTCTATGAAAGAAATTGAGTGAGAATAAATAAATAAGTAGAACTAAATAAGGATACCACAATGCTGAATAGTGAATATCGCCCTAAAAAATGGTAGATACATGCAGCAATAGCTCATAATACATGCCTAAGAGAAAATGAGGATAATTTAACAAGAACAGGTGACAAATAATCAATCAAAAAACATACAGTACTCTGTTATTGCAGGAATTTAAATATAACAACACGTTACTAATCATATCATAGTTTTTTACTACTAAAGAGACAGAGATGCAAAGATATGAAAGTGATGCAATTATATACAGGCAAAAAAGCAATAAAATCATGAATAAATATATGTCAGGAAAATAAAATGTGCATCAATGAGAGATGTGGTCAAGAAGTGAAACTAAGCAACGATTTAAGGGGAAAAAAGAAGTTCCACTTATGAGCAAAAACCAATCTAAACCTTTGCAGTATGTATATGTAAATATGTAACTTGGCACTTGTTCCCTCATTTATAACCCAAATATGCTTTGGTTGTAGAAGTCCCCAGATATACCTTTTTTCTAAATACGCTAAGGCAAATGCTGAATCTTGAAGAAGACAAGTAGACAGCTATGAAATTCACCATTAACAACAAGAAAGTTTTCTTCAAGGGAACAACTAATTCTGACAATGGATGGAATGCACAAATAGACAGATTATTCACTACAAAATGAGTAGAACAGCAACCAACCTTTGCTAAGAAATCAGAAACAAATCAGGCATTATATAAAGTAAATGATAGTTCTAAATATTCAACCTAGTTTATTTCAAGATGACCACAAATCTCCAAAAGAGCATATATAAGAATGACAACTACAATATTCTCCAATACACCAAGTGGAATTAGTTTAATTAAATAGATCCACTACTTCATGAAAATAATTTCACTATGTGAGGCACCGTTTTCCAATACGTCTCAAAATATGATATCAGGCATACCACATAGCCTCACTAGTAGTATTATTATCAGCTTCTAAGTCTCAAAGCAATCTTACCAACTAATAACATCCTGCAATGTCGAGGTTTAATGCTTGGTACCTCTCTTCTGGTGACGCAAGAGAATAGTGGTTGTTATTGATACACCAAGAAGGCAATGCGAACTGGAAGTGAAAGGAAAAGCCAAATCTGCATTTTTAAGTCAACCAATTCGAAAAATTGGCACCTTCAAGACAAAAAATCATGGCAACCGAAATCTTATTTTGAATTTAAGTTTTTCCTAACAGCATTCAAAAGATCTTGCTAGGCATGCTTAAAGTGGTACTTCGTAATAAATTCCCAGTCCACGATGTCATCATGAGATTATCTCTACTTATAGAAGGAATCAGTAGAAGTCACATGAAAACCCTCACAGTTAATGTGGTACCATCTACTGATTGCTTTGAAGCCCAATTAGTTATGAAATTCATTATGAATCCAAGGAACCTACCTACACAACCCATACATTATATCTAGAAAAGTATCAATGTGGCATAACATCACAATTCATTTAAATCTACGTAACATAGAAAATTCAGCTAAGCAGATGTTTAGACAGAAATATGTGAGCACCAAGTACAACCTATAAGCAAATACCTTACTGCTAAATTGTCATCCACACAAGTTAAAGTCTGTCAGCAATAGAAAGCAACTCATATTTGCAGAGGAACATTTTTTCAAGGAAAAGGAAGCAACCAGGAGTGTTCAAGAAAGTCAATCACCCTAGAACCTGTAATCAAGGCCTTTATCTTTGAATTGCACAAAAACAATAGAGAACTCGTGACTAAAATGATTATTGATGAATCATTCTAATAATAAAATAGAGAGAATCCATGTCAAAAGAGATATACTGAGCAGGCATACTAATCTTCAAGACTGTAGTGGGCACAACAAGATTAACAGAAGGATTCTATGTAACTCAGTTCAGAATGGGCACAACAAGCAAAAACATCAATAAGCAACTGCACATACTCATTTAGTGGAAATAGTTCCTGTCAAACATTAATAAATGCACATGCATAGCTCTATATGATAGCTCAGAAAAGGAAGGGAAACATCTCCACGAACCTGATTCATAACTTCTTTAATCATTTCTCTAGCCGTATCAATCTGCTTCTTGTTACCAGTCACACGGACCATCTTCTCACTAGATTGGTCTCCATCAGCACCATTTGGTTGTATCAGCTAGAGACAAAAAAGGGGCTTCAATCATTAGATTTGGAGAGGGAACCACAAGTCCAAAACTACCAAAAGTAATACAGTATAAACCACCTGAATGCGTGCCCCAGATCTTGTCTGCAAGTTTCTGATTGTTTCTCCACCCTTACCAATGATTAAACCAACCTAATGTAGCAGTACATAATTAGCACATTGTTTCCACAAACTTAGGACATACATACATACATACATACATACATACACATGTACATACAAAATAAACGCAAACCAACACCAACAACATAAATATAGATATGTATGCATGTAGATGAAGAGATAGCAGATGTGAGGTGAAGAACAAACCTTTTCAACTGGGACGTGAATTTCAAGTTGCTCACCACCACTGGCAGCCTGGACAGTGCTGAATCCTCGAGCGACAAGTGAGGGTGAACCTCCAGCATCAGCCTAACAACACACAATCAGTTTAAAATCAGATCTTAGAGCAGAGGAACACAAACACAGTAGATTATGAAAATGAAATAAAATAGATGCAGAACAAAACCCTGCCTCAGCAATCACGTCCTTAATCAATCTCTCAGCCCTGTTTATACTTTCCAAGGTCCCAACCAGTTCCAAAGGCCTGCTTGTAGACCGCGGATCTGCATCAGCATCCCTCACAATCTGAATTTTGGCACCTGAATTGTCCTGCAGGGATCGAATTGTATCCCCTGCCTTGCCTATTAGAACTCCAACCTAAAAAAAACACAGCACTTTTAGGAGGCCTCTAAAAAATATTAATAGCGACACATATAGCAATCCAGGATTCGACTACTTTTCACAAAATTCAGCCTCATCTCCAACATGCCAGACATATAGGCACTTGAGAGGTGATGACAGGCAGCATCATGTTCATGTATCTCTCATCATACTAAATAGCAAGTAGCAACATAGTACTACATGGCAAAAAACTGAGCTCAATAACACTGATAAGTTAGCTGTTAACATACCCATTCTAAACCCTAATTTTACATTTTTCTCAATCTTGATGAGGCACAAGGTCCCCCAAACTTAATCAGATCTCAGGACAGGCTTCGTGTTCTCACTTAATGTAATCACTTTAAGGAATACCAACAGATGTATTTTGAAATATATATTTTTCTTAAATTAAGAATTACACCCTATTTCTATAATCCAATTCCTCCAAACAATTTAAAGCCAACAGCAAATACAGCGGTCACCAAAGTTCAGAAAAGTCTTCTCAAATAAAATTATATCATCATGCCTTACAAGTCATCAGTTTTCCAGGCTGGGGGATGAAATCTAGTTCTACATAAATTTGACTGAATATATTTGTGGCTATTTCTTCTTCCTAGTGTTTTGAGGATTGAAGGTATGGTGTAGTAGCAGAAAGTCTTATATTCTTTTGAAGGGATGTTAGAACATCAGATAAGAGGTTCAAGACACTCAAACTAACCCCTTGTAATTCCCAATATCTTTATCGACCAAGAGAAAGTGAAACACTTACCTGAACTTAAACATCAGTCGACACTATGTAACAGCATAGAATGCAGCTAGAACTTAACATCAGTTAGAACTCAGCACAGTAAACATGAGTATTAAAAACTCGATTGGCTCACCTTGTCATTGGGAACCTCCATTTTGCGAGACAGTATTTGGGTATCTGAACCCCTTTCTGAGGAGTCAACTGGTACATCCCCCTCTCTTGGGACAAGAGAAGGCTCTTCTTCAGATTCTGCATTTGGCTGTCCAGGTTCTTCAACACTTCCAACATCAGCTTTCTCGTTGTCATTAGGAGCTGCTTCTTCTGGGATTGTTTCTGGAGGCTCTTCGACATGTTCTTGGGCCTCCAAAGGCTGGGCATTATTAACCTCAGACTCAGGCAGCTCAGACTCCTCTTTAGGTTCACCTTCTTTCTCCTCTTCTGTATGTCCATTCTGTGGAACTGCTAAAAATAAAGAACTTCCACAGTTAGAAAAGTCTCCATTCTTTCTAGAGACAGAAGCTCAGCATCGGGGTCAAATATATCAGCAATCACACAACAAACCTCCAAATCAAACTAGCTCTTCGAGAAATCGATAAATAATTAAGGATGTGAAACATAAGAAGCATTTAAAAGTAATATCTACCAAACGCATTTCGTTCCGGCTTTAACCAGTTAAAACATTACAAAACATACACACACCTTGGGAGCCCCAATCGCTAAAAAAAAAAAATCGAACCACGAAATCATAACCAGAAAAGATCAGGAACGTCAAGGACAAGGAGAGAGAGCTTATCAGCAAAATCACCTGAGTCATCGGCCTCACCGACATTATCGCCATTGCTCTCCAAACGGGGTCGTTTAGTCTCAGATTCATCCACGCCGCCATTCCCCTCCTCCTGCGACCCGTTCTTCACCGCTTCGTGATCCGGATTGTGCTCGGACTCCGTAACGGCCTCAGGAGCGTCGCTGTGCTCAAAATCCTCGAGCTTCCTCTTGTGGCCGTCTCCGGCGGTGGCGCCAGATGCAACAGGGCTAGCTTCTGACGGCGTGATCACGTTCTCATCCGCCATAGATGATTTTTTTTTTTTGCAGATCAGATAACGTCGTCGGAACTGCGATTAGGGTTTCAAGTTTTCCAGTACCAGACAGTAGTACTACGTGGGTGAATCGTGAGCCCTTTTTTCCTGTTTTAATAATTTTCTTGTCCTTGGTGTGTTTATATATATATTTAGCCAGATATTTTTTCGTTAGGGTATAAATGGAATTTGAGCTTGGGCTATGATTATATACATAGGCCCAATTTAAGAAATCGGCCCAATGATTAATAGATCTCCAGTATCCAACTTATACCAAAGTTTGGGCTCAAATTTCATTATTATTATTTTTTATGTATCAAATTGGGTCAATAAAGGGCATTAAACTGGACTGGGCCAGTCGATAAGATGGTTAAAATGTAAAAATGTAAATCTTGATATATTTCACGTAATAGTAGATATTAAGAGGCGATAATTAGGGCAAAAGCACTGGCCAAAACTGATTTAACCGATGACCGAAAAAAATTAAAAAGCGTAGCCTGACCAGCCAAAATGGTTGTACTCAACCGGCCAAAAACCGATGATCGGTTTTGGTTTGGTTTCGGCCAAACTGAATTATTAATGCAAAATGCATTTTCCCTTGTTTTCTTCTCTAATTATTTCATATTTTCCATTGATTCATTCAAAATGTAGTCATGCTACCAACTACTATCCAATCATAACATATTTTTGCTCAAGAATTTATAAAATGGCCATAGAGACACCTAAGGAATTATACTCTATAATTTACCCATTGAACATCATAAAAAGTAAAAAGTTCCAATAATCTATCATAACACTGATGTGGAATAGAAACTAAATATAGTTATAAAGTAAACCTTGTATCTATTTTGGCTATAAACTCATCATTCTTAAATACAAAATTAAAAATTAGAATTGATTTAGCTATAGTTTGATTTTTGGTCGGCACTGAACCTATATAACAAAAACCGTGACCGGCCAAATTAAATTTTGGTTTCGTACTCACCAACCAAAACCGACCATTCTTATTTTTTTGGCCAACCAAAATCATCTGAAACCGCCTAGTTCGGTTCAGTTGTTTGGATCCGATTTGGTTATGCTCAGCCCTAGAGATAATAGAGAATAAATTCGATTGCAAACACACATAATTAAACTAATTAGTAGAGTCGGGTTGTTTATTTAGAATTCTTATATTTTTAACTCGTGGTGGTAATTAAATTAAAGAAAATTATTATCAATCCTTAAAATGTAAGTTGACGTTTAATAGTGAATAATAGTACTAATATTTAGAAATACACAATGTACTACTAACGAATAAAACATTAACCGCGCATCGCGTAAGCGCGGGAATAAGATGACGTGAGAGCATGAAGCAGCATAAATTTTGGTATTATGTGGATCCACGTAGGCTGGTTAGCCCACATCACGTGAAGACCATATGCCTCCCTTTATAGTACTTTTATTTTTCTTTTTATTTGGGGACCTTTCTTTTTCTTGGTGTTTAAATCATGAGATTCACACATCAAAAAATCTTTTTACCTATGTTATCCAAATTTCTATGCCAACTTCTTGGAAACTTCTAGAGAGTAGAAAATATAGCTAGGTAGTAGTTCAGCCACATTCGAGAAGCTAGCTATTTTTATATATTCGTATTAATTATTTATATTTATTCATTGTATACGTATTAATTTGTTCTAATTGATTATGCAGAACATGATCAGGACATTAAAATTGGGACATAGGATCTCATGTGACGCATATGGCGAGATATAACATTTGTAGACGATAATCGCACACGTCATATGAATTTTCAGTCACATATTTATGGAGATATGTAAAATAATATTTGTATGGTTAGAATTATGATGTGTATATATATGTACGGTAATGTCTAATCAATAATAAAGAACACAAATATGGATATTCATACAATTAATGATTCTCGACCTTAATTTGTCATATATAGAATTGTACAATGCACTCTAATGTCACTTCTTGTTGGTTGCTGCATGGACCATGCATAAACAGAGAGGACTTAACAATTATATACATTATTGCATGCAAAAAAAAAAACCGAGGAATCTTTTATTAATTCAAAGATATTTTTATTCACTATAAATTCACGAGGTTTGCTTTTACATTACAAACATCGCGTATCGATTAGTAAAATGTAAGCAAACGACTTTATAATTTTAATTTAATCGGACATCTTATCTCAAATATAACCTAAAATGATTTACCTAAAGCTATAAATATATATATATATATATATATATATATATATATAAATATATATATATATATATATGAGAAACACTATCAAATAAAATTTGATTTATTTTGCAATAAATAAGAAATGATCAGGACGGTTCATTATAAGTTACGGTTCTAGATTAACAAGTGCATTATAGTTGTTTTAATATCGAGAATGTATTATCATGAATGATGCAGCACGAGCACGTAACTAAACAAAGATAGACCCAATATATTTAATCAAACTAAAATAAATGGGAGCCGATGTTCAACAAGATCTTTCAAATTCCATGGAATAAAAGTATGATCATTACAAACTCCATGCAAAAAAAAAAAAAAAAAATGCGAAATCTACGAATTTATCCACCCTAAATTAAAAGGCACACTACAATCGCAAGAAGAAGAAGGCAGCATAAATCAAAGTAGAAGAAAAAGAAAAAGAAAAATCAGAAAAACAACCCAAATTAATTAATGAAATCATCAAATGTCTTTGACATGGAAGACATTAGGGTTCTTGACGACGATGTCGTACATGTAGATGGAGTTGAACTTGTTGAAGTCTTTGGGGAGGGAGATGAGGTCGATGGAGGATCTCTTGTGGAACTGGAGGAGGTCGACGTCGCCGTAGTACCTCTCCCACCCCAACCCCCTCAGTATCTGGTCGAGGCATCCGTACGACGACACCACCTGCCCCGTCGGAAGGTGCACCAGCACCTTCCGCTTCGAGGACGCCCCTCCGCTCCGCTTCCCGGAGTCGGTGTACTCGGTGCCGGGGTTCTCCACCAGCTGCATCACTCCGTTGTTCTTGAATACCCACACTCCAGACATGATGATATGATGATGATTGTAGAGAGAGATTTTTTTTTTTTTAATTGTAGTAGGTTTGTGTAGTGAAGAAAGAGAGTTGAATATTGTGTGTTGAAGTTGTGATGATTTGAAGAAGTTGGAAGGTGGGGAAGGGTATTTATAAGGGTGAGAAAGAGAGAGAGAGAGAGAATGATAGTAATAAATTGATAGTGGGAATATAAAGGAGAGTTGAGTTGATAGGGTTTTGTTTTGGGTAATAAAAATTAAGACCTAGCTAGATATTGTGGGACCCGATCCGTTTTTATCTAGGGTACACGTACAAAATAAGTGTTTCTTTGGGAGAATCTGTGGATCGACTGTGGGCTTTTTCTTTTCTTTTTTATTGAAGAATCTGGGCAGTGGGGAAACCATATTCGCCAGCATTTTTATCATAGACAAATAAGTATAATAAATGTTTATGAAAATATATGTGTATATATATGTAGGTGTGACCACTTACATCACATGTCCCACACGTGAAGGGGGTTAGAAGGAATTTTTTGTGTCTGTTACTCTTTTAATCAAGAGAAATATATAAAAATATGATCATCATGTATCTGAACTTTTCCCATGTATGTCGACGTTGATGGCGATGATGTATATATATATATCGCTCTTTGAAGCTAAAGAAGCCGATCATCAGAGTTGGATTTCACATTCACACTCGTGTTAGTTACATCTATGGCTTGAATGGAATATATTTAATACCATTGGCTAGAACCTACTTGCATATCTTTATAATTAGATAAGCTACGTAGCCGTGCTGTTAGAGACACATGCATGCATGTTAATTGGAAAGGCAAAAATTTCTAGATACTCTATTGAATTTCGATGTTGCCTCTTCTATTGCACCGTCGGATGATCATCGCGAGTTGAATATATTTTCAAAATTTGAAATAAATGGTGATTTTGATGCTATAAGGGATCTGAATTGATATACTCTTTCCGGTTTTTTGTAGTTGATACACTTCTTTTCGATACGAAAATTAGGATATGAGCATTTAGTGTTTTAAGTGGGTTTGGTAATTGAGTAGAGTATTGAGTTATGATTATAATTAATATTTCAATTAATTAATAATAATAAATTATGAAAATTTTAAATATATATATATTTTTTTCAAATTCAGTTTATAATTAATTAAATTCTTTTCGTTTTTTTTTTTTCCTGCTATCAATTAATGGATAATTCTTTAAGCAATTAATGAACCCACCAAACCTGTTATAGGAATTGAAATCAGAACACAATTATCCCAAATGAAAAAACAGAACTATGCTAAGGTCAGCACTTAATGAAAAACAGAATATACAAAGAAGATTAAAGCTGCAACTTGTCACTTCATTAAAAAAAAAAAAGCCGCCTAAGTTAAATTTGGGCTCTTTAATTAAAGCCATAACTCAATATTCAAAATTCCCACAAAAAGCAAAAGCACATAAAGGCTATCTTCCCTATAAATAGAAGTCCATCACTCCAAATGATCAGTTTCTAAACTCTTACATTTACAACTCCACATAAAGAAAAGGAAAGCCATGGAAAAGCACAAAGAACTCTCCACACAGGAGAGAAACATGGTGATGCGGTTCTTGTATAAAGCTGCAGTAATGGAAAACCAGCTTATGGAGCATTTAAGGAAGCTGAACAAAGTTCTTCATCACAAGGGGCAATGCATCTCGGCTATGGAAAGCTGCAAAAACACATATGGAGAGGAATGAAGTCATACATTCAGTTTCAGGTAAGAAAACTAAACGAGTGAGAATCTTAAAGTCTATTGATTATACTAAGCTTAAAGCCATACCTAAAAATGAAAGGAGCTCTCAAAGCAAAACTGTTGCTCGAATGAGAGTGAGCAAAACCACAGTGCAAAGATGGTATAAGATGAATCTCTTAAGAGCTCACACTTCAGACTTAAGGCCTCAACTGACTCAAAATAATTAACATGCTCTTGAGAATTAGGTTCAGTTTGGAGCTAGATAGGATCCTTAACCGTATAAGATTCTCAAATATGCACAACATTGTGCATATAGATGAGAAGTGGTTCTATATAACAAAGGGCAGTCACAGATGCTATCTTGCCCCAGATGAAGAGGATCCACATAAGAGTTGTCAAAGTAAAAATTTCATATGGAAAAGCATGTTCATTTGTGCTGTGTCAAGACCTCTACTTGCAGAAAATGGAGAAGTCTTAATTATTTGATAGGAAAATTGGGATTTGGCCATTCATGGAATCTGTGGTGGCTAAGAGGGGTTCTAAAAAAAGGGTCAAGGGTACAAGGTACAACAAACCAATTGACTCAGTCACTAGAAATGTCATGAAACAAACTTTGATTGTGTATGTGTGTTTTCCTACTTTTCATGCATAAATTGTATTAATATATCAGTTATTTGTATTAAATTAATGTTACAAAGATGCATAAAATACTTCTAAAAACTACATTCAATACAAGCTATTGTTTTATTTATTTAGTTTTATGCTATGAATGCATAGAAGATGCATGATTCAGTCACGTTCTAGAATGTTTTTATGCATTTTTGGCTATCTACCTGAATCCCTATAAACAAGCAGAGGTGAAATTAAAGGGATGCTTGATCTCAGAAAGTGAAATTCATCACTGATCATGGACATTTTACTGTCCTAAAGGGCAACTGAGGTTATTCATTCTTATTTTCCCAAAGAAATGCATCTCACATGCTCACTAATATGCTTTCATTCAATGTACATACATAATGCCAGCTATAAGACATAATTGGCCAATAGGAGCAAGCAGACATATAAAGATTCAACAAGATAATGCTAAGCCTCATATCAATGATGATGATCCAGAGTTCAGGCTTGCAGCAAATGAAGGTGGATTTAATATGAGTTGGTTCAGCAACCACCAAATTCTCCAGACACTAATGTGTTGGACTTGGGGTTGTTCAATGCTATACGGTCACTGCAATATGAAAATGCATGTAGTACACTAGATGAGATAGTGAATGTTGTGATTCAATCCTTCTGCAACATATCCCCAGCAACACTGAACAAGGTATTCTTATCACTTCAAGGCTGCCTTATAGAAATATTGAAGGTTAAAGGGCCCAACAATTACAAGCTGCCATACATGGGCAATGATGCACTCATCAGGATATGGCAACTACCTATTCATCTAGAAGTAGGGAAGGACTTAGTCAAAGAAGTAATTACTTTTCTAATTGAGGCAGGGCAGATCAATGGAATTGTTGAAATGGGGCACAGATTGGGAGTACAAGAGAGATTTGGATTGCTAGAACTTTTTGGGAGCCTACAACTCTTAGGCAGAGAATTGAAGAAGTTTTTGTGCAGATTTGAACCAGTATTTGTGCAGAATTGAAGTAGTTTTTGTGAACATTTTGAAGAAGTTTTCATTGCATATGTGAAGTGGATTTTGTGCAGGTTTTAAATCCTTTTTTGTGCATATATGTAGAAGTTTTTTAAAGTAGATATGAACTTCTTATTGAACAAACCAGCAAAGGGGCAATGTATGCACTAGCTAGTCAAAAGAGGTGTAAACTTGTTCCTTTTTTTGAAGTAATAGTGCATTTATTTGTTTTATGTGGATTACAATAGCATACTAAGCATGTTTGATTCAATGTTTTTCACACACATAAGCAACAACCACACATAACTTCTGTCATAGCAAACCAACAGCAAAACCACATATAGAAATCCATCATTTAAAACCAACATAGAAGGGGCAGCTGACCAACATAATGTTTGGAAACCATAAAGTAATAGTCCATTCTAGAATCGTCAAAGAATTATCCACAGATATCGACTTAATATGTTAGTACAAGTTCAATGTTTATCCACATGAATTAGGGTATATGAACTTCATAACAGATTTAAAGATTCTCATTAATAGCTCTTATTTTTGCCTCCAGCTCAATGAATTCTCTATCCACTTCTGCCACACAAGCTTCCCAAGTCTCTCCAGCCATCTCAAATGGACACCACAAAAGACTACTTGGGTCCGAGAGTTAGGAGTCATTCTCGGGCAAAATTCGAAGGGGGCTCTCGTGGTTTTCCCGGCCTTCATCATCGCGGTGAGGGGCCGGCGAGTGACACCATAATTGGGGCTCGGAATGGAGGATATCGCTCGGGATTTCTGAGGTTACCGTACCGGCCCGGAAGGCTTCGATCATCCGACGGCCAAAGTCGCTGATTTCGCGGCGATATCGGGTCACCTTTCGGATACATCCAGCCTTCGTGGACAATTGAACAATTATAGAGAGATAGATTATCTAGGGTTTCGGGTGAGGGAGACGGAGGCCGAAAAAGCACCAATTTACGGTCACCTTTCGGATAGATCCAGCCGTCATCGGCCATGACAGGATGCAGAGAACTCAAAGAACTAAGGTTTCAGATGAGAGAGACGAAGCAGTGGAGAGAAATGGGAGAAATGGAGTTAGGGTTTGAAGAAAATTGGACTGGATTAATTGCAAAATGAGTTGGGTAGGTGAGATGGATTAAAGTGGGTTGATTTAGGGTGTTAATTAAAAAAATAACGGCCCAATTAGTGGGCCCTAATTTTCACTAATTATGTGTTTTAATTTGCTAATATTTACCATAAAAGGAAATATATCAACTTGAAAAGACCGGTCCAAAGAGAAAAGTGTATCAACTCAAGAAGATCGGAGGGAGAATTTAATTTGAAACAAATTTAAATTTGCAGACGAGATTACATTTTATCTAAAAAATTTATTTTTCCTGACTGTCGCCGGCCAGGGTTGGCTGCCCTAGCTCCGGCCGCCCCTAGCCACATGATCTCTTACACATAATATTAGTAATATACATAGAATTAAGAATAATCATAAATTGACGTCGTATCGTCTATGAAAAGAAAATCATAGTATTAATTTCAATACCTTTAGATAGAGGAAGAGGACCACAAAGCAGGTTATGGATATTAAGGTATGTTGTGGGAAAAATGATAAATAGGGCTGTTGCTCACATGTCATCACATGGAGAATGTGTGGTTTAATGGTCCTTCCTCATATCTATGCATGGTTTGGTTTGAAACCTGTCTCTTTCACATCAATCATCAATTCATCATCATATTCATATTCATATTCATATTCATATTCATGTTCATATACATACATACATACATATAATGTTGTATCATCCATTAATTCCCCTCCTTCAATATCTGATATTTTGTCGAATCCACCAACAGCTCAATTTTGACTGGGATGTATCGATGCATATTATAGTATTTCACATATGACAAAAACTTAGGTGAGGTCGGCCACATAGTGTGGCCGGGTCAAAGTGTCAATCTTTATATAGAAAAGTGTTAATCTATACGAATAAAAGTGTCAATTTTTAACATAATTATTTTACGAATAAAATGCCAATTTTTAAAAGTGTCAATCTTTATACAGAAAAGTGTTAATCTACACGAATAAAAGTGTCAGTGTTTTAGCCGTCCGCACGGTGCCTCTGGCTGACCCAAGTGTGTCCCTTCACATATTTACTTTACAATATACTCTTCCATGTCCTGCTTAAATATGTGTCATTTTACTATTTTAATAGCCTCGGAATAAATTAATCTGAAGCATATCCAGACGGGATGGAGGGAGTATAAAATATAGCACGTACATAAGTCATGCATATGTATATTATGTGTGTGTCTATAATGCACGGATTCTTCTAAAAATACCAAATATTGCAGTATCGCACCCGCACCGAATACGCCACTTGACGAATCCTAAAAATAAAAAATTATAAAATAAATATGATACGCGTATCAAGTGCGTCTACCTCAAGAACCTGGTGCGTTTAGGCACATTTGAGTTTTTTTTTAATAAATTTTTTTTTTTTTGAGTTTTTTTATAATTTTTTATACATTTCCATAAATTTTAAATTCACTACAAAATCAATATAAGATTTAATTTATGGGGTTTGATTGAAATTTTTATTTAAATAGACATTTATAATGTACTAGTATTTAATTTATGAATTTTATTTTTATAAAATTATTGATATATGTGCGCGCGCGTGCGTATGGGGTGTGTTTATGAAGATTTACATGCACCTAGGGTGAGGTGAATATGAGTTGTAACATAATATTTAGGGCAATTTTAATTTCACAATATATAATTAGGTACGGTATTGATCAGTTCAGTGTGCTCAACTTTTTTGTAATACGTTTACTACATCGGTACAAAAAGATAGAAGAATAATTACTCGTTCGGGAAAAAATGAGAAAAAAGAAAGAAAAAGAATCAAATATTACGTCCCTCCCCACAAAAGAGATGCTTAAATGGCAAATTGGATCATGGTTACTGTAAAGAAGCCAACTATTTAAATAAATAGACTTATAGTAGTAATTAAATTAAGCATGAAATTATATATATAAACCTTTCTTGGTACACTTCTTGATTCCCTTCTCTAATGCAAGTACTATATTTGCTTAGAAAATTATATTGACAAAAACTTGTGTCAGCCGGAGGCACCGTGCGGCCGGGCCCAAAGTGTCAATCTTTATACAAAAAAGTGTCAATCTATATGAATAAAAGTGTCAATCTTTAACATAATTATTTTACGAATAAAATGACAATTTTTAAAAGTGTCAATCTTTATACAGAAAAGTGTCAATCTATATGAATAAAAGTGTCATTGTTTTAGCCCGGTCGTACGGTGCCTCCGGCTGACCCAAGTGTGTCCCAATTATATTATAGCTGAAAGGTTTGGTGGGTGAAATTCCCACATTCATTTCTTATTATCTTTTTCCGAAACGAAACAGTTAATTAATTAGGCCTTTATTTTCTGCAGGAACCAATGGGAAGTATCCCTCCTACATACATATTAGAAATATATGAAGTACGAGATTAGGATAAATAATTCCAACCAAAATATTTGATTCTTTACCAGCTGTTTCTGATCATGTTTATTATCCATATATATGCACTAATAATAACCTAACCAGATCTTTTATTATATTTCCATGTTGCATCTCGATCCTATTGTATTGACAGATGATTGCCAAATTTAACAATAATAAATGATTTTCATAAACAAAAAATGTCAATTTTCAAAGTGTTTTTGGCAATCATCTGTCAGCATAGGAGATGTAACATGAAAAATGTAATAGAAGATCCTAATTTGAGTAATAAGTTAATGAAAAAGATAATATAAAAATGCACATCTTCCGATCCGTGTCATTTTTGTTTGCCAAATTCGTGAGATAATGTTTTATTTTGTGAGATATAGTCTTCTATTAAGTTGATTGAATATTAAGCTGATTAAATAATTCTCTTGAGAATAATATACATATGCCAATAGCTAATTCATGTCATAATCATTTGCACCCGGAATTGTTTAATAATAATAATAATAATAATAATAATAATTAACTACTAAAAGGTGGTCCTGATACGAATCGAACTATTTCGAGCGAGTTCAAACTCCAAAGAAAAGAGAAGAAGGAATAAACTAAACCACAAGGGTTTCCAATTTGATAATTCTATTTCATGATAATCTTCACAATACATCATTTGCTTCCTTTTAACTAAAGGAGCAACCCTAAACTACTTAGGCTTGGGCTTAATAAAACCAACAATTTACATTTACTTTGGGTTTAACACATAACCCAAATAATTATACTAAACTAGATTTTAAATAATAAATAACATAAAGGGTCATATCAACTCTTTGCCCCTTCAAAACCACCTTATCCTTAAGGTGGAGACTCAAAAAATCCTTATAGACTTCTTCAAGTGCATAGAGTGTTAAAACGACGCCCTTTCTTCGAACCACAATGGAAGAGATATCACCCACAAATGTACTCTTCTCCTCGAGTACAAGAGCGAAAGATTGTGAAAAATTCTTGATAAACTTAGCACCAAGAGACATAATTCTTCATTTCCTAATAGTCCCAAATTGCAGCACAAAATGAATGTCGTTCATGTCCATCTTGTAGCCAAGTTCACTTGCACTAACTTCAACAACTTCTGTTTCAAATTTAGAATCAGCCACTGCTTCCATATTCTCAACAATCACGTTCTCAACAACTTTTGTTTCCACATAATCGAACCATGAATCATTCTCAACAATCTCTATTGATGCATCAGAATTTAGAATGAGAATGGAATTTGGGGATAGAATTGGCGGAGGGGATGGTAGAACATAGATTAATGGGGTGGATGGGTTCACGAAATCCGGATTTGAGAAGAGGAGATATATCAGTGTAATGGGGAAGTGCATCTGTGGGTAGTGGGTGGTCATGAGGGTGAGACAAACTAGGTGGAGAAGAAAAACCATGAGAGAGTTTGTTATGTTGGAGATAAGCAAAATGAGAATTCATGGAAGATTTGAATTTCTCAACAATTTGATTTGTGACCAACAACTAGCTCTCGAGACAAATACGAAGAGAGTTAATGGCAGAAATAATATCAGACTTAGCCATTAAAGAAAAACACAATGGAAGCAACCAATCTCCACCTCCGAATTGATTCCTCTACCTCTTCTTTTATTTTATTTTTTTCCTGCAAAAGATGCGTAGCCCGAAACCCAAACCTAACCTTTGTTCTTATCCCAAATCTGCCACCATTTTGGAGCCACTCAACAAGTTCACGACAAAAATCTAAATCCACAATCCATTGGCTCACTTAATTCACTCAATTTAATAACCATCAATCTTCACGCACAGAACAATGATAATAACAGCAAAGTGATATCAATTACCAGCAATTTGTCATAGACCCGGAAATAAAACTTCCCCAGTGGTGCGTCAACAACGAATCTTCACCTCCAAATAGTTGCTGCTCCACCCGTTCTTCTTCTTCAATCTTTTTTTTTTTTTCAGATAAAATTGGATCTTCAAAGAGAGATTCTCTCAGTGAAAGCACCAATTGATACGAATCGAACTATTTCGATGGAGTTCAAACTCCAAAGAAAAGAGAAGAAGGAAGAAACAAAACCACAAGGGGTTTCCAGTTTGATAATTCTATTTCATGATGATCTTCACAATACATCATTTGCATCCTTTTAACTAAAGGAGCAACCCTAAAGTATTTGTGCTTGGGCCTAATCAAACTAACAATTTACATTTACTTTGGGCATAACACATAGCCCAAATAACTATACTAAACTAGACTATTAAATAATAAATAACATAAAGGGTCGTATCAGGTACTTTTAGAATTTAGATCATGGGACTTTTCAAAAAAAAAGAAGAAAAGAATTTAGATCATGGGAATATTAGGACACGGTTAAAAAGAGAATACATTAATTAAAAATTAATTTCTAGTATGGAATAATAAGGTAGAATCCAATATGTTACCAGTGCAAAAATTAATGCTTTCGAGTATTGTCTAATAACATTAAACACGAATCTGAAATCCGATTATAAATATATTTTTTTTAAAACTAAAAAAAGCTAAATATGAGATTAAAATAATCGGGCTTTTCTCGATCTCCTCACAGACCGTAGGTATATTCTTTAGGCCAACCCAGCTGAAATTTGGGTAATTCTAAACACAACCTCTAAATTTCTCCCTACAGCCCCCTATTTTAAAATAATAATAAAAATAATAAAGAATGTACTAATATATCCTCACAGCCCCCAATTGAACCGTACATGAATTTTGTTTATTTTTTACTTTGTCTTCTTCGTCTTCTACATTACTTCGAGATTTGGGGCTCGACTATAGTTATCTTGCCCCTGTTGATGTAAATTATAGTATCGCTCCATGTTGATGTAAATTATAGTATCGCCATTGTTGGCACAAATTTGCAGCTTCCCTCCTACATTCATCTTCGAACTAATTATGATCCTCTGCGGCTTCTCCCCTTCCTGCACTAACCATAACCCAAACAACAACTCAATTAAAATAAAAATAAAAATTGAAGCTCATAACACAGATCATCATACCTTTCCCCAAAGCCCAGAATCCTTATCATACCAAAATCTCGCCGGCTTCAAATCTGGATGAGGAACAAGATATCAAATCTGGATGAGGAACAAGATAACAAATCATCCAACTCCTCCTCTCTCAGTTCTTTCTCATTCACAATAACCTTAATTTCCCACATCTGCTACACCCCTTATCTCTAGCGATTGAATCACAATCTCGCCGTTTTGTTTCAATTTTCCCCCTTTCAATTGTCGGGATGTCGGCGGCTGCCGGTGTTTTGAGGTTCGGTTTCCGCCGTCGCTAGGATTATAAGAACTTTGTTTAATAATTGTAAATATCGGTTTGATTTCGTGTTGGAAACTTGGAATTCATATGCAGGCCAATGCGTTTAATTGCTTGAATTTGTTTTGTTTGATGTGGGCCATGTGGCTGTGCCTGCGAGGATATATTAGTACATTCCTTATTATTTTTATTATTATTTTAAAATAGGGGGCTGTAGGGAGAAATTTGGGGGTTGTGTTTAGAATTACCTCTGAAATTTCAGCTAGGCCTATAAAACATACCCCAGCCCACTTCAAAATTAGCTGCCAATCTTTTTTGAATAATTTAATTTGTAAATAGTTGACAGGTACAAATGAACTTGTAATTTTCTAACGGCCCATTTAGTAGCTTTCATGAGAAATGCTAATAAGGTTAGATCACAAGATAAAAATCATAAAAAGTTATATTGATAAAGTACTGATAATTTATCAAAGAAAAATAGTAATTTTATTACGGGCTAGTCTTATTCGACGGGCCCTCGAGATAATTTATTTAAGATACCAAACAGACAGAAAAGACCATTAACTTTATTTATCTTGACTTTTCTCGTTTCTTGGCTAAAGATATAACCATTATTAACTTTTTATTCATCAGGAAAATACATGCAGCAAATTGTTATAAAATGCCCCTATTATCAATCATAGCATTCTCATTTGACCAATAATAAAAAAAGGAATGCCTAAAGCTACAAGTGGGGATCAAGAACTACTGAGATCTTTTAAGCTCAGGAGCTTCAACATTTAAGGAAGTCAGTCCAACAGTTTGTGGGCTCTTTAGTTGATCCAGCTGCTTCTTTCCACGTCGAAGTAAATACTCGATGTAGAGGAAATTCTTGCGATCAACCTGTGAGGAGTTCTGCCGGAACTCCTGAGAAACAATTGCTTCGATTCTCCCTACGTTCTTCGGGGGATTTTGTGCGAGCTGCTCGTAAGAATCCTCTGTACAAGGCAAGCACTTGCTTCTGCATCCCTGAAAGCCTTGGTTGTGTTGAAGCTCCCATTGTGATGATTTTTTTTATTTCTTTTTTTTTAATTTTTTTTTTTTTTTCAAACAACGAGAAAGAGGCTGCTAATCTGAACAAAATATTAACACAAATAACAGCATCATTTATCATACTTCCAAAATGAGCAAACATATGCAGGCAATGAAATTTTGCAGAAGTGATGACATGAAATAGGCAATACCAGCGACCTAAAAGAAGATATGAACATCTGTAGAAAGAAAAGCAACCCCTCTATTAAGAATAGTTTGCGCTTAAGGCCCTTTTATCAAAAAAACATAACCGTACGAGTCCTGTGGTTTGCCCTATTTTGTTATTGAAGATGCGATTCAGCTTGGTATATGTTTCCTAATGTCCAGTATCAGGCTGATTATAAAGTTAAAAAAAGGACAGTATACATTTGAGGCCATGCACTGCGCTCTGTACATCTCTAAACAACAATTCTAATTGTACAAGAACAAGAGTCCAGATACTTGAAACTCTGCGGCATTTAGGAGCTAGAACAATATAAACAGGTGAATATAGCTGCATCTACATGTTCTGCAGAAGTTCTATTTGAGTAATTCTTTAACAAGAGACTTTGTCGGTTTTCTAACATGGCTCTAATAACTAAAAGTAAATAACCCCATGTTGCATTAGATACTCATGGAAACCAAAAGAGTAAAACATGTAGAGATTGCAGCACCAGGAGCTGCCAACACCAGCAAATGAGTTCTCAACACATAACTGAACCACGGACAACAGGCAATTGAATGTGACGGCGAGACATCACATAATTCTGGATCTTTGGGCGTGAGATGATGGAATTTTCCAACGAATTCCAAATTCAATTACATTTCTATTTCCTCAGTTACTATGTTATTTATACTGCGACATAATTTCATAGTCCCCTGAGAGTTTGCCTAACACTCTACTACACGTCTACACTAAAAATATAACAGCCTATGAACAAGAGTGCACATAAACTTCAATGTGGATGTGTTACAGAATTCTCATACTCACAAACGGTTCAGTTTGTTTTCAAGTTGAACATCCCCAATTCGAGCTCGAGATCAAAAGAAGATAAGCTTGAACAAGCAAAAACTCAAGCTTGAACTTGAAAAAAAAGACAAAAATCGTTTAGTAAGTTAATTGAACCAAGCTCGAACTTCAGCTCATATAATCATAAAAAGCCTCGGGTAATGAGCAGACATTTATCACATATCGACACATCACTAACAAGCTTCAAAAATTGAAACATGAACAAGAAAATCATATCTTGCAATCGTCTTTGCGGAATGCAGATCGAAGGACAAGCACGTCAAAACATTCAAAACCATAACATATCCACCATTAACTTACTCCGCAACATATAGAAAACCGATTACCCGTAACAAAATGAATATACTCAAGAATGAACTAATTAGTAATTACATCTTCAAAAAAAAAATGAAAATCAAAACAAGTAACGAAATTAGAGAGAAAGAATAACCGTAGGTTCTTAATTTTGGGAGATGATACCAGAAGAAGCTGCTTCCTTCCACTTGTTGATGATTTTCGGCGCTGCAGGAGATAGGAGAGAGAAAGGCGACAGTGGTGGTGGTGGTGGTGGTGGTGGTGGTGAAGGCAGTCGAGCGGAGAAGATTATCAATTTTCCCCCATTTTTTTGGTAGAGGGAGTGGTGAATGGTATAATGAGAAAGTTTCTCTCATCTCATGAATTCTGCAACTGCAAATGCAAATCATTAATTGTTCAAATCCGAAAATACTCGGCCCGAAAATCACTTGTTAATGGTTTTCAGCCCGATTACTCCCATCGGCCCAATAGGCATTAGTATGGCTATGGCCTACGGGTGAGCACGCACGGTGCTCCTCCGTTCACGATCCGTAGGCCTTTTATCCTATTCGGTTGTCCACAATCTTTAAAACTCTTTCCACAAAATATTAAACTCTATTTATAAATGGCGGACGGAGTAAGTACAACCGAAAAACAAAAACGAACGAAAATGGAGCTCAGTCAATTTTTCGATTTCCCTGCAAAGAATATTCAGTTTTGGTTCAGTTTTTATTTTTAACTTTTAATTTGAGTTTATCAGTTCGATTTTTTCGACCATTTCGGCTAAATCAATTCGATTCGGTTTTAGGCAAATATACACACTCCTAAGTGTACTTGTTGAGCAAGCTCATTGACAGAGTTAGCGGATTTTTGTGATTGATCGTATGTGCGACATTTTATTAGCTATAAGAAAAATTGATAGACAATTTTCAGTTGCATCTCCATTAGAAGAAGAGAAGATATAGTGGTACATGAAGTGAGAAAATTCTCTTGATGATTAATTAGGGTCACCACTCATATTCCAATTTACAATGTATCTATCAATATCATATGCCACCCTTCTCTACTCCATATCTTTCACAGCATCCTGCATAAAAAAATTGAAATTAAAATTAAAACAAGACCCACTTCAGATCACCACGTATCTTGGAACTTCAAATTAAATTTTTACACGCAATATGTTATAGTAATTGCCAAGAAAAAGAGGTTAAAAAGCATGAAAAAATTGTAAGCTTGGGTAATACTACCTCCAGCCCAATTAAGTATTCTCATTTACTTTATTGACTTTTCCGGCACGCATTTCCACCGAAACCTAGTACGGGTTTTAAAATATAATTTTGAAGTATCGTTTCTTTTACGTGATACTACGAGTGTTATAGTATCCCGTAAAAGAAACGATACTTCAAAATTATATTTTAAAACCCGTACTAGGTTTCGGTGGAAATGCATGCCGGAAAAGTCAATAAAGCAAATGGGAATATTTAATTGGGTTGGAGGTAGTATAGTGTTACCTTGGCCAGTCGAGCCACGTAGGTTGCAGCGAGGGCCGTGGCTAATAGCCCGAGCCCGAGTGTCCATAGCTGACCATTCCCTCCACTTAGCCCTCCTACTTCAGCCTCCTCTTGCTGGAGGAGATCACAAGTATAAAACGGCCCCGTTAGATCATGAACAAGTACAATGAGACCCGAAGAAATCAGAAATAGTTGCAAGCGTAGATTCGGATGGGATTCAGCAAGAAGCAAATGTCAAATTTCATAGGAAATCAAAGAGATTAACGCCTCATGCTTCAGAAACTCACAATTATTGCTCGACCAAACGCGCCAGCACTCACGTATGCCCATGTTCCAGGGAGCATACCTAGCCAACTGCAAGAGAAAGTCGAGGAATTTACATCAGGAAAAATGCCGCGTTTAACAGCTGATAATTTCTTGGCGAATCAGCAACAATACTGACAAGAGTGTATTTACTAAACTAAGTTTTCTGTCTAATACGACGGAGAAGAAAAGAATGACGAGCAAATATAGGAAACATACACACCAAAAGAAACAATATGCATTATCACAAGCGTATGAGATAAAGTACGTGGAAGAGAGAAGGAAGCTGACCTTCCTAAGACGTAAGGGACGAACTTGACTGATGTAAGTCCGTAGAGGTAATTTCCAAGAGAGAACGGAAGCAAAGGACTCAAACGGAGAAGAGTGACAACCTTAAATCCATTTGCACCAATAGCTTTGTCTATTGCAAGAAATTTCTTGTTTCCTTCGACTAGCTTTAGAATTCGCTCACGAGCAAAATATCTGGCAATCAGAAACGCGATGCTGGCTGCCAACTGAAATGAAGTAAGACAGCTTAAACCCCTTTTGCATCATTATGTTTCGATTCAAATGTAAATGAGCTATCTGAAACTCACCGTGCCACTAATAGAGACGATAATAGTCCCAGTAACTGTGCCGAAAAGAAGACCAGCAGACATAGTCAATGGAATGGCTGGTATTGCAAGTATCTACACCACAGAAAATAACTTGCATCACTTGAAAATTCAAAGAGTGGAATGAAAAATAAAGGACGGGCTACAAGAGGATGAACTAATGCTCTTCCCATTTTTTATTTTTTATTTTCTAAGGTTCAAGAATCAAGAGATTGTTGAGATGCCAATGTGTTGGAATTGAAGATGAAGAGAAGCAAAAATTGGATATAGTTAGAAGCAATGAATTTTATCGTAAGAGATCTTACTTCTAATCCTGCATAAACTGCTACAAAAAGGGCATATCCAGCTGTACCATAACCTGAGATGGAAAACAATGATACGTTAGAATCAGAAACATTGTTTTTCAAACAAATGGATAAAGGTAACATTCACAATGTATTCAAGAATTTCGAAGATGGCAATGATCAAATAGCCCGCGAAGAAAATAATAGAGTTCGAAAGGAGGAGTGCCAGTTAGTCAGTTACTATAGAAAGCACTACCTACTCACATAGAACCACCTCGAAATGCTTCAAATTTCAAAAGCACCACAAGAAAGTATAACAGCTACAGAATATATAATAATCTTGACTTGGTGAATAGAGGAAAATTGAAAGCAAGCAATGAACATAAAATGAAAATAGCATTACAAAACTCAAATTCTTATCTTAATACACCGAATCACATTTATTTTGAGCAAAAGTGTATTATCAAACTTGGACCATCTAAAGTAACCCTCATTCCAACACAAAATCAAAAAATACACAGCAGAATTCACCACACTAGCCCAGCAACTGATTCCAGTTCACATCAAATTTTCAAACTAATCATGACATTTAGCATCATTGACATCTGCAAACAGATCTCATCATTCACAATCATAATATTCTCCAACTAGTGAGAAGCATACATCGAATCATAAAACCTCACCATCCAAGAATTCAATAGGAATTTCTTGATACAACAGCCATTTGAGCTAAGATATCAAGCAAAATATCAAATCTTGAATCTCACATCCAAAGCAAAACAGCATTTATAAACTAGTAATAATTAAAGAAAACTACTAAAAGTGGCCCAAAAATTCCCAGGAGAATCACCTTCGATGAAACCGGAAAACTGGGTCAAGAAAGCGTTGATCTGCTCTCTGTACACGTACCCAACAGTTCCAAACCCACCAACAACGCCCAGAAGCACAACTCCCGCCAAGATTGTGCCTTTAATCGCCGCGTCGTCTCCACCGCCGTCCTCCTCCGTCGCATCCCCGTCCCTATTCTCGTCATTCTCACTCCTCGGGTTGAAATTCAAGAATCTCCTAACGCTTTGCGGAGGTGTATTGGGAGTCTTGGAAAGCGTCTGCTGCTGCGATTTCTTGGTCTCTCTGAGTGACGAACATGGCTTCAAGAAGTGGAAACGCTTCGGCTTGAACCCCAACAAGGAGAAGCAAAAACTGGGCCTTTGCCGCGGGGCGACGGCGGCGGCGGAGGTGGAAGAGGGGAGACTGAGGCACGGCGGTCGTGGTGGCGCTGTCCTAGATAAAGGAATGGTGGGCATTTTATGTGAAGCGGTGGGAATGAATGGCGACGAAGGATACTGAGATTGTATGTAGATTTCTTTATTTACTCGCCTTTTCTATTTTCTTTCTTTAAATTCTAACTGTATTATGAATTATGATAATCGCTGTTTTGCAGTTTATGAGAGTTCGAGTTTTGGAAAGCTGGTTGGTTGCAGAATCTACCAGTGGTATCTTCGGATTCTGGAACAAGAGAAAATGATGTATATTTTCTGATAATATACACTTTCTAAAATCGAGTGATCAGAAATTGTGGATGTACGAAATTAGTGTTCAGTATTGTTGCACGTGTAGGCTATTAAATCTTTACTCGAGATTTTGGATTTTGTAAAATGTTCAACCACAAATTTTGACTACAATGTATAATATAGGTACTACAAAAGCTTTCACCTTCTTGTAGCAATCAAGGATTTTGATCAAAAATAAAATCAAGAAATTTACTCAGAGCAACCTGCTGTGAAGTGCAAAAAAACAAAAAAAAGCCTGCTGTGAAGTGCAAATTGCAGTAATAAATACAGAAACTAAAACAAAATAAAACTGAGAGAGAACCATCAGAAGCTAGAGTTACTAATACTGTGTGAAAAATATTTAAATCAAGAACTAATTTAACCTAGATTCGATTCGGTATATGATCCAGTGTTTGCTTCAGGTTTCTCTGTTGAGCTAGAAGTAAATTCCTTCTTGTTACTTCTTCCCAGTACCATCAGATCTAGTTTTGCATTCTTCACCGAAGATACAAATTTATGCATTTGGTCGGTGAGAGTTACTTGAACAGCTTTGGGTGAAAGCACCTCTGGTCTTTCAAGAACTTCCATTGTTGAACTCCCAACAAAATTTATCTGTAAAAGAGCATGAAGGAATATAGTAACTCTATCACACATGATAAAAGCCTAGCTACTTATAAAGCGGATCAGAGAAAGTTCCCATATTATTGTCTGCAGTGCAGCATGAAAAATTAAAACAAGCCTTATCTTTACATTTGTAGCTTGTGGGAATCATAAGTAAATGTACGAGGGTAAGTATGTGAGGTGAGAAACAAACTATTACTAAGATTGAGTTCTAATATTTAGGCCAAGTCACACTCAATTAGCATTACTACTGAGTACACAGCCTTTTTCACATTAGGGAACTATGCCACAATTGCAGGCACAATCCAAGTCATGCCACAAACAGTAGATGGAAAGGAGTTCCTCATTATGATAACATTGAATATGCAATTATCGAGACCAATAGAGGTAAGAGACTACTGCATCAGTTATTTAAGAATTATCCGCATGTATAGGAATTCAGTAACTTATCATCCAGGCTAACGGAAACCAGCCTGAAACACAGAGTAGCCTTAGCAGAAATATGACAAGGCTCAAAGTGAAAATGGAGCCAAGAAAAGACAGGGTGCTTTGCATTCTCATGGAACAACCAAGAAGGGACTTCAAGAAGAGTAGGATGTATGGACTCGAGCCCTATTTTAGGAAGGGTTACAAATTTCCAGCGCTAATGTCTTTTCTGTGTTGGATAGAACTGTTTTTCTCCATCCTGCCTTGATCACACTTTTGATTTCAGCAAAAGCATAAAAGAAGTACACACTTCATGAGGATACAAAAGATATCTAGATTCAGACTAATTCAATAGCAAAAGAGGAAAGAATCTCATTTACAAAACAAATGGCAATGCACACGAAGATCTTCAATCGTAAACTGATTAAAAAGTTGTGCGTGGTAACTCCCATATATACCCACTTCTAAAAAGTTTTCCTTTTACCAGTTTCTACAAGAAATTTAGCCAATTTTTTTTCACCTTTTGACATCTATATCCTTCTGGAAGCTGGTGGTACAGGTTAGGTTGCTATGATTGATTTTATTGGTATAGTTGGTAGAGGTGGAACGGTTCAGAAGGGTACGCGCATAATTATCCAAAATGTAAAAGTAAAACTATGGATCAAAAACTATACTTTTGAAAACTATGACAGAAAAGAAATCTCAATGAAACTATTGATCAAAAACTATACTTTCAAAAACTTTGACAGAATAGAAATCTCAACTTCACGCTTGGTACTTTCAAATTTATCTGTATTTGTGTCAATAGGTAAACTTGTGAGAATGAATAACCTTATCTCCTTGGAGGGTCCTTGTTCAATTCACATTTTCCCATAATCCAATTCTTGCAGCTTCTTAGTCAAAGAAGATGGATCGGCGCAATTCTATTTCTATATACTCTGGTTAAGGAGGCTACCTAAACTTGTTTTCTCCCACATTATTTGGCTTTCATTTCCTCAACATCCGAAGAAACGCAAAAGTTATGCCAGTAAATTAAGCACTAAACTCTCAGAGGTCTCTTTACGCAAGAATTACAGTTAACAGTAACGTGACCAGCAAAAAATGACCGAAGATTTAGACATCCTAAATCGTTTCGACAATCTGCAAGAGTTTTATCTTGCTACCTAGCATGAGAAGGCATATCAGATTTCCCAATTTTTCTCTCTAAAACATATCATAATAATAACTTTATAACCAGAAAATACATCCCAGGACCGAATTGCAGTGAAATTGAATCCAAAACTGTTGCCAAATAAAAACTCCATACTACAGTTACTTCAGCAACCAACTAAAGAGAAAGAAGGGAAACGTGGAAATATTTGTTCATACCGTTTCAGACGCCTTTTGAATCAATGCTTTTGCTAGAGGAACTACGCAGAACCTTCAAATGCAAATAAGAACAGTAAATAAACATTTCGTTAGTTCAGAAATGAGCTTGATTCGAAGTTCGAACTCCTAGTTGCTTTAACCATACAAAATTGATGATCGTAAGAGGAAAAAAAAATGAAATTAATGAGAATTCATACATTCCACGACCACCAGATAAGGCTTCTTCGGAGGGCTCTTTCCATTCATCCAATCTGCAATTCAATCAACAATGTAAAACTCACAAATGGTAAAAGTTATATGCAAATAATTTACCGACCGACAAAGACTTACACCCAACCGTAGCGACGGTCGAACAGGAGGCGTTTGGGAGGCGGAGTGGAAACGGCGGCGGCAGCATTCACGGCGGCCGTCGGCATTTTCTACAAGCTGAAGACAGAATTTGCAAAATAACTAACGTTTTTAGTTTTTAATAATTTTAGGAAAGTCGTCAGAACTACAAATTACAACTCACTTCCCAAATTTCATAAGTTTTGCACATCAGCCCACGAAAAACTTTGAAATTGAATATTAACCCTCAAAACCTTCCCGCCTAGCGCGTGTGTATATATAGCGCCATTTTTAATCGCTGATTACGGCTTCTCTGCTTGGTCGAATTTCAATTTGCCGGAATCATGAATCCTGCGCGAGATTACAGAGATTCAACACCTTCGCATTCATCTAATTCCGGTAATCTTCTTTACGTTTTCCTTTTTCGATTAGGATAAGCTAATTCCCGTCTAATTTGACATTGTTGATCTTCTTCTCTACTTCGACTTAGGTCAGAGTTCTCGTATAGATAATGTTCTAGTGTTTATGGTGCGGATTAGTCTTCAGTTCTGAAATGTGCAACTAAATTGCTGAAAAAAAGTGCAGTAGAATGTATTATCGGCGATGATGTCAAGTTTTATTGAGTTTGAAGGATCGTTTATGCCTGGTTTCTGTTGCTCGTTCAATTACTTTTAGCTTCTTTCTTTGAATCCAGCTACTGTGTTTCGTAAAATTGAGTTTGTCAATTGATTCACGGTGATTGGATTCAAGCTGGTGCAGGCGGTAATGGAGTTTGTATCATGAGCACCACATGGAAAGATGAACAACATCCATCCTTCATCAATTTCATCTCTTCCTTCCTCGATACGAATTCTTTTAGACTGAATTTTGTGTCGATTGCTCCTGTACTCTCTTATCTCTGGCTCTTGGATACTTTAATTTGCACCACCGAGCTTAGCTTTCGAGTTGCTTCATTTGCAGGATTTCATCTTCAACTGTGGAGGTGTTTCCGTTGCCTTCATATTTACGACTAGCTGGGATTCTGGCATCAGTCAATCCATCTTCAGCAAGTGAAGGCTCCACTTCATGGATTCAATCTTCTAAAATTTGTTATACTATTTAACTTACGAGGTTTCGTTTGATTGATACAGGATTCAGAAGTTAAAGGAACAGTTTGCCCATTTCTACGTGGTTGTTACCCTCCCAACTAAGGATCAGAATGATTTTTTCATACGCTCATATTTCAAGTTAGTTGATTTTTTGCTGATTCTAGCTGTTGTCAAGCTTGATTAACTGCATTCTTTGCTGAGAAATCTGGTTTTGCTTTCAGACACGGCATGGAGTTTGGTAGGCCGACTTTCATCCCCGTGCAGGACTTGGAGATGGGATTCGAGAAGATTGTAAAGATAGCACATGCTCGTGGAGGTGAGGTCGCTTATCGAGACTCAGTTGTTCAGAATCTTGAAGTGTTAATTAATCACAGGCATTTTATTGCAGTTTGTAAGCGACATGATGCCATAGCAAAACTGAAAGCTGAGGTTTGTTGATCAATCCTTTCTCTTGCTACTTTTTAACAAGTTCATTTTATTTGCATTAGGCGCTTAAAAAACTGTTGTGATTCTAGAGGGAAAAATCTGCCCAATCCATGGATGTCTATATCAAAGTGGTTACATCTATCCCTGGGATTGATAGCCATGATGCCATTGCGGTAATAATTCAATATACTTATGATTTATGCCCTAAATTTTACTACCTTGTATTCCATTTTGTTTAATATTTGTTTCTTGTGGGATAAAAATTGATTTCTAATCTTGCAGCTGAATCAAGCCATTGGTTCCATTGAAGCTATAGCAAAGGCATCAAAGGAATACATTCTGGAGAACACTGATCTTTCGACCGAAAAGGCTGAAACAATTACCAGGTTTTTCAGAGACCCAAAGTTCTACCTTGGTACCAAACTCAAATGAAATGATCATTCTGTAGTTTCTACATGAACCAATTGGATTGAGGTCTCTTGGGAGCCTTTCCTGTAGCAGACATGATATCATGTTTCATAATGAAAACTTTATTACGCTGAAGAACTACAGCAGTTTTATCCACTTTGCAAAGAAAATTAGCCGACATACAACCCCATTCCTCTAGGATACTCAAGCTATTTCAAGTCACAATTGGATACACAGATACTTAAGAGAGTGCTCCTACAAGCATCAACGTCCGATCTGGTTAGAAAACTACAATACTTATGCATGCTGTCTAGGCCACGAAAGCTCATGGGAATCAAGACATAGAAACGGGTGGGTCAGGTCACCTGAGGCTCGGGCTTGGGTAGAGAAGAGATACAAAAATGCAAGCACAAACTGGTTTAAGTTTAAGTTTAACCCTTCCAGAGAATGAAGTTATGATGGTGCACCAAGATACGATGCAAGGCGCAGTATGTCACTGAATACTCCACCAGCCGTCACCTCAGCCCCAGCACCTGGACCACGGACGATTAACGGCTGCTTTTCATACCTCTGTGTGGAGAAAGCTATTATGTTATCAGACCCAGAAAGCTGGGCAAATGGGTGCTCCTTTTTATATCTTCGTAGTTCCACAGTTCCTTTCTGGTTGACAACGTCCACAACTCCAACATATCTCAAGACCTGCAATTTTTTTTCAAGATCATCAGTAATGTTCTATACAGATCTCCATTCCTTTTCAATAAGCATCTTTACGTGCGTTTAGCAAAGAAACATAGGCTTGACAGAAATTGTTATCCCTAGCTTTAACTAGGTGTTATTTTAAGATTCAAAAGTTTTGCTTCTTTTTGAAGTTAAAGCTTAAAAGTGCTCTTCTCAAAAACAAAAAACAAAAAAAAAAAAAGCTTAAAAGTGCTTACTTCTCCGGCAGCTTCAGCTTCCTCCCTTTGCTTTGCCAAGTCTTGATCGTACTGATGAAGCTTCTGCATATACTCCTCAGGCGAAGCAACATCCTGGCACAAGGCATTGGAAATTTGAATTAGAGATATGAAATAGTGGTTGAAGAGCCTCGTTAATTAAGTTTGCTCATGCCTTTAATTGGTCCGGCACTAGACTCTGAATGGGAATATCCGACAGCTCTAGCTTCAACCCTGACTCTCTAGCCAGGATTATCACCTGCACCATTTGATGAGCACAAAATTATCTCACTAGATTTGCAAAGAAAAAAACCAAAAACTAATAGCAGAGATGAAGCAGGAGGCCTTCCAAAGAATTTTAGGAGAAATTATGCAAAAATAATCTCAGAAGTTAATGCGAAGACTAGGTCATTGCCTCTCTGAAAGCATATTATCATTTGATGATTTTTCAATTAGGCTTCATAAGCAAGGCAGTATTTGATAGGAATTATTTAAAATAAAATGCAGTACCTTTCTAGCAACATCTGTACCAGATAAATCGTCTCTTGGATCAGGTTCAGTGTAACCTGCCTCTTTTGCCTCCTTCACCACTTCACTAAATGCTCGTGCACCCACGAAGTTGTTGAATATGTAACTTAAAGTCCCACTGCATCACCACGTTATAACGCAAGGTCAGTCAGTAGAAACATAGGATAAACAGAAATCATCAAACAACAATAGTACTGAGGGATGATTGTTAAATTGCCTAAAAATAAAACTACAGAAGAAATATGGTGAATACTAACCTAAAAATGCCTTCAATTCGTAATATTTTATCCCCAGTTTCAAGGAGGCCTTGCAAAGTGGTGATGATAGGTAAACCAGCTCCAACAGTAGCTTCGTAGAAGTAATGAGTATAGGACTGTCGCTGAAGAGTTCTCAGCTTCAAATACTACAATTAGGAGGAATTCAAACGAGGAAAGTTGTCAATAGAAATATCATTGTGAACGAAAAATAATTATAGGGAAATCAGGCGCTAAGATTCTATGAATGCAGTAGTGAATAGCATGGGCATGTCATTTGCCTGTCATAACTAGCGCAGAAGTATCGATTATTAGTTCATTACCTGCTCAAGTGGTCCTGAATTTGCTTTCTTATTTGGGGTGATAACATGGATGCCTCGACGCAACCAGTCATGGTAATGGCTGGCAATAAATGAGTCTGCAGTGCAATCTACAACTACAGTATTTGGGATGAAATGATTGTTGTGTACATGTTGAACGAACTTTTGCATGTCCGCCTTTTCTCCATTCTCCCCTAGTTGATCTCTCCATGTCGACAAGTCAATTCCCCTAGAAAAATCAAATACAAATGCGCAAGGTTCTTAAATATAAAATCATGAACATTTGTTATCATGCTTAGATTCATGAAACTTACGTGTCGCTTAAGAGCATAGTCTTCGATCCGGTCACGCCAAATACACGAAGATCAATGTTAGACTTTTCCTTGAGGACTGCTGCCTGCATGATTAGATGAAATGCATAAGCCTACGCAAAGACTATAAACTTCAAGAGACAGAACTATAGGAAATAAATGACATCAATCATCAAATGAAAATGAAGGTAAATCACAGTTAAAAGGTAGTAATCAACTCTGCTTCTAAGAGAAGGAAAATTTAGGACAAAGAAAATTCCAGAGAATAGAGTTTTCCAACTCAAACAATAAATTCGGTAGCTTTGATTCATGTCGCATACAAAATTATCTTTTCTCAATTTTCATGGTTGAGCTTCTCCATTCTTGTATCCACAATTCCCAACCAAGGTAGGGTAAAAGAAATGAAGAAGAAAAAAATTACATTCTGTGACAAGCAGTACACAATTCAACCTCTATCCACCATAAAAGTCGATGCTACGCGCATTTTAGTCCGATCTATTGATGTAATTAGTGGTCTGGATATCTATCTTTCCTTTCTTCTTTTTCTTTTTTTTCCTGATTGAGAATGAAAGTCTTCGTCTAAGAAAAGTTTGGTATAAGGTCCTAAAAGATATCAAAAGATAATAGAAGTCGAAAGCTAACTAGTTTCTAAAGGGCAGTAGACAAGCTGATTGAAATGTAAAAAGACCAAAGATATTGATTACCAAAAGATTGGAGAAAAAATTGACTAGTGTACCTGTTCCTTGAGCTGATCGAGCAATGTGCCACCAATCAGTCCTGGTCCGATGATACCCATTGCTATTGTAGTCCTCGATAGATAAAATCTCGAGTGCACAGCTCGTAGTGCCTTCACGCAATCTTCTCGTTTCACAACTACAGTCACATTATATTCCGAGCACCCTTGTGCTATAGCACGAATATTGATATTAGCCTGTAGAAGGAAATATCAATTTTTTATTATTTTAATATTTTTTTTATTAGGAAAAATGATAAATTACAATGTTACAGTACTGAAACAGTAAAACAAGTACTTGAAAATATTTATTCATTCCCAACCTTGGCAAGTGCACTGAAAAGTGTGGCACTAACTCCGGGGGTACTTGCCATTTTCTGGCCGACTGCAGCCAAAATGCTGCAATTGGGAATGACCGCAATCTGCAAATCAACCAACATAATCGACTAAACTTACACATATTTTCAGAATCGATGAGAAGTAGATACAGCTTCTTTATCCACATCCAGAGTAATCTAATCCACTTATTGTAACATAAAATAAAAAATGAATTCTACCAACTTATGTGCTTATATGTTGAAGTCAATACTCTTATGGTGCAAAAACAGTTATTTTCTACAACAAATTGGAAAGTGAGACTTGAAAGAACAGTCAGATGAGAGAGGGCCCATAACGTGTTTAAATCAAACAGATACACTATTTCAGTCAAAGAGAAAAATCTCCTAACATTGTGCACAATCAAAGTAATTTACTCGATTACCGAGAGATTATTGAAATAAAATATGCAGGTACAAACTTCATTAGGGACTTAAGTAGCTTACACTACAAAATACTTACATTTTCCTAACGCAGACAGGATACACAAATCAGGTGATGAAACTTTTCAGTGATTCCTATACTAGCAGAAAAATTAAGTACCTGAGAAAGACGACCAGCATTCAAGGCCTGACGAAACCTAGACTCTAATGCTGCAGCTACGGCCCTCACTTCCTTTTCGGGCACAGCGAAACACACAGAGTGCTCACTACTGGCCTGTGTCGAAGATTCCATTAGATTCTGAATGAAATATTATTTTACGCATTAAAAGAGAGTAAATTTTCTACCTGGGATATCATAATCACATTTGCTCCGACGTCTTTCACAGCGCTAAAAATAGCACTAGAAGTACCCGGAACTCCAGCCATTCCAGTTCTGAAGAATATATTTGCGACTAAGAGTGTCAACAATATTGACTTAATAGTCTATAATTATCATAATCCTGTGAATGGAAAACTCACCCTTCAACATTTACAAGGGCCAAATTATCAATCGTTGCAAACCCTTTAACTGTAGACTCCAATCCATCTTCATTTTCAAAATCGGCAGGTCGGCAGATCATTGTTCCAGGTGCAGAGAGGTTGAAAATATTTCTTATCACAATTGGAATGTCGTATTTCATGACTGGAATGATTGTTCGAGGATGTAAAACATTTGCCCCAAAGTATGACTGCACATGTAAAACTGGTTAATGGGCAATACAATGTCGAAACCTAGGACTCGTTACTGTAAAACAGTACTAAAAAAGTCTTACCATTTCCCAAGCCTCCTGATAAGACAAATTCTTCAAAACTACAGCCTCGCTAACTGTCAGATACAGTGGGAGAAAAGGATATTACTAAAATGACATCAAATGCTAGTGCAGCATCAAAAAGTAATACAAAGGAAACGAAAATGTCTTTCAGATAATTAGAACAAACCTTTCCTCGGATCTGCACTGTACACACCATCCACATCTGTCCAAATAGTGACTTGGCGAGCTTTGAACAAAGCACCCATGATGGCAGCAGAAAAGTCGCTTCCATCTCGTTTCAAAGTTGTGGGAATATTCTCAGGTGTACTGGCGATGAATCCAGTTGCAACAATTATGTCCGATGAATTTTCAGAGTACCACTTCTCAAGTCTTCGGCTGGACTCCATGTAATCCGGATCAACTTGATCAGAACTTGTAGGATTTACCACAAGGACATCTCTAGTGTCCATGCAAGAACATTTTAGCCCACTCTACAAGAAACAGGAGAATATCTTTTAAGAAAATTCTAGATGCATTCGACTCCCAAAGTAAAGAAACTCATAAGTTAAATGACTAGAAGATAAGAAGCACCTTTCTGATAACAGAAGATAGTAATTGTGCAGACCATAACTCGCCATGTCCAACCACAAAGTCGGAAAAAGATTCAGTTACATGGCCAGCTGCAGTACATCAAGAATTCTGGTCATGCTCAAGCAATAATGAACAAAGTGGCAAAATGAAACTCAAACGTTCAGGAAAGATCATCGCAATTGTGAAAGCATTAGTAAAATTAAGACATAAGCTCCCAAACAAACAAGAATGTTCGGTTGACATTGATATTTTTGACATGCGTCGATCAACACATGCCACAAAATCAAATTAAGGAAGTTGGAAATTTTCAAGTGAAGATGGATGTTATCTAGAAATATACGTACCAATATATATTGCACGTAGCATCGCCTTAAGGTTATTTATATCCTGATGTAACCTTGCTAAGAAATTAGTGAGATCATCTCCCTTGAGCAAATCAATTGCTGTCGCCTTGTGCTTCTCAAGAACAGCATCCAAAGCAATTACATAGGAATCATCCCGAGACTGTGCCTTGTGTATGAGATCGTACATCATATCTGTCACCTTTGACATTGCAGATACAACAACCAATTTTCTTTCCGACTCATCCTTAACAACAATATTTGCAACACTCTGTATTCTCTCAGAAGTTCCAACACAGGTCCCACCAAATTTATGAATGGACCAAGTGTCACCTCTTGGAAGCTTAACTTGTTCGACGGTTTCATCCAGAAGAACATCTAGGAATTTAGAGAAAGAATTACTTATTAGTACAAAATACAGACTCACGAGTCCTATTGGGTATGTAATTGGAAAAAAACCCGAGAAACCTGCACTAGTGACGGAAGCAAAGAGATTAAAATTTGAGGAGTCTCTTCCTTGCAAATGAGAACTGCCACATACTCTGTGACAAAAGAAGAGCAAATTTAACTTCATAAATCATAACATTGCAAAAAAAGAATTATAATTCACCACATTAGACACTTGGAAACTCAAGAAAAGAATTCAAAACATAAAAAATAAAAATAAAAAACAGGACAAGTTTCCAGCATTGATGATGATCATATTGCATAAGGATCCAATCATTATGAAAGACAGGGCCTAAAATTGAAAACCATGTTGGATTTGCTACTGATTGGTGATTCTCTCTATTTATCAATCCATATCTTCTCGTCTTTCTCTTGTACAATCAAGAACTCAAAAATCCAAAAACCCAATTATCAATCAAAATCTAATGAACTCAGTGTATAAAATCATATGGAATAACAGCATACACATACATCAGTTCAACAAGCTTTATCATTTAGAATAATAGCATACACATAAATCAGTTTAGACACACTTTTCTCCACTTATATAAAAAAGCCATCAGCCTGTAAAAGTTACAACAAATTGAATCACAAATTGAACAAAACAATGGTCACTCAAAAAGAAGCCAAACTCAGCTTCCAACAGCTGCATGCATTGCCATACTCAAACCAGTGGAAAATCAAGGCTGATAAAACTCAAGAATGATACCAAAATCGAATCTTTAATAAATCAGCTCATTCATTATCAACAATAAAGTTTCAAAAACCTTGATTCTTGACACAATAAAAAGAATGGGAAAAAAAAAAAAAAAAAAAGAACCCCGTTCCTGAATAATTGACTTGAGTTTTTAGAAGGTTGAGAAAAGAAAATGGTACCTGAAAATGGGGGGGCGATGGAGGAGAGATAAAGGGTAGATCTTGTTGAGTGTAGTGAGGGAATTCTTGGGCTTAGAAGAAAGATTTGGTAAGGAGCACGCTGGAGAAAGGGAAGAAGCGAACGCCATTGTTGATTGATTGCAGACCCCAATGTGTGTGTGTGTGTGTGTGTTGGCGGCTGATTAATAATGATATTTGTGTTGAGGCGAAAATGAATTCAATTTATTGCTACACTGGAGTTTGCCTCTGCGACTGCTTTTCTACTCTGCGAATCTTAAGAAACAATAAATCTTATTTTTCTCTATTTCTCAAATAGTATATAGGTAGTTCTCAAATAGTACGTGAAAGTAGTTTCCCAATTTTATTTATTTAGTAGAGACTAATACTACTACCCCATTTTTCATGGAGATAAAATCTAGTGATTAAGGTTGATAATTTGCGTCTCCTCAGCTAATATCATCATAGTATTAATTTATAAACATGTCATTAAAGTATTTAGTAGGGTGACGTTTAATTTAAAGATATGTACGTATCATAGTTTAATGATTAATGTGGGATGTTGTTGTCGTTTTGTTGAGCATCCCTTTGTGGAGTCTAATGGCCACTTGTTGCTAGGTTTCCCTACGCCTACTACTAACATGCTGTCCTTTTCCTGTATCTAACATATACTCTGATTATCGTTATCGCCTATTATTATTAAGAGTAATGGTCTCCTACCCACTGTGGGCATGTTTAATATGTCAATTGATAAGGTGACGACATTATATTTAAGGAAAAAATTAATTAGTATACCTTATAAAAATAAACCCTACCAAAAAAAATTAAACCCTAACAAAAAAAACTAAACCCCAAAAGGAAAAATCTTTGAAGTGGCACTGTCACGTCAGCTGTGGGCACATTTAGCGTGCCCACAGTGGGTAGGAGATCATTTCTCTTATTATTAATTATTATTGGATCAAATTGCAATTTAATATCGACAATTTACACCCGAACTTTTTCTTTGATCCAATTACCATAATATTCAGCCATAAATGGTGGTTAGACAATCATTATCCATCGTATATGTTTAGTACTTTGTCATGAGTACTATTAATCTCTTAATTAGTGCTTTAGTATTTGTCACGTGAAATCAAATATTTCCCTAGTGAGAGTTGCAACGTTTATTTTACATTTGTGTGAAATGTTTCTCATTTATATAAGTATAATTTGGGCTATTTTTAATATGTGACTTGATGACGATATAACTTGTTTAATTCAAAAAAAAAAAAAAAAAAAAAGAAAAGCTATTCTAGACTGCACATAGTCTCATATGTGTACAAACTGCCACATCTATTTGGGGAAAAAAAAAAGAGACTATTGAGATATTTTCAGTTAAGACTATTGAAAGTTGGACTCACTTCGATAAATGAAAAAATAAAATAAAATAATGCATAGAACCTATATTAAAAAAGTAGTAAATCATTGGAGCTAATTGAAATCATAGTCGGCTGAAACACAAAACTTCAAAGCTACATAATTCCAAACAATAATCTTTGAATAAATTCATAGTCTAATGATGATCCATTTTGCATTCTGAGAAATTATGATTGTGTTTTCAAAAAACGATCCAGCCCGGTCTGCCCTGCCCAAAATGGCCCTCAAACCCCATGGGCTCAGCCTGTCTCGGTCATTTTTATATTATAAATATTTTTTCGTTCCCAATCCAGCCTGACTTTTGTTCCAATTCGGGCCGGGCCAAGCATTTGACAGCTCTAGTGATTTTATCAAATAAAATAAAGAGCAGGGTATGATGGAATTACACAATTTGATATTTATTCCATATAATTTTGTATTCGTGAAAATTTGATGTTGGGTCAAACCATAGTTTGATCTCTTGCTCCCTACCACCATCTTAGGCAAAAATATTAGTGTGTAATTTAAAAGGGGACCCATAACCCATTTTGGCCCAATATCTCGAAATCCAGCTCGCTATGGGCTTCTGCTGGCCTATTCTCACCCTCTGAAGTTAACTGGATGATGCAAAGTCAAAAATAAACAAATTAATTAATTAGGTAAAGAAATGATTATTAAAATACAGTAATGTGAAATTTGAAAGATAATCTAACGTAGAATGTAGTCACTAATCCTCTAGAATGTCGCGGAATTTTGATGTCTAGCCTGAAAAGACCGGAACAGTATGATCGTTTCGATTTGAACCCACCTCCTGTTTAAAATCAAATAAAACGATGTAAGTTAGAAGGATATATAAACGAGAAAAAAACAATGATGAGTTTAAGTGTACGAATTCGAACACTTGATTGATCGATTTTAATTTGAACTTCTTTTTCCTTGATTGAGAACACTAACATGGTCACCTCCTGATACGAATCGAACTACTTCGAGCGAGTTCAAACTCCAAAGAAAATAAAAGAAGGAAGAAATTAAACCATAAGGGTTTCCAATTAGACAATTCTATTCATGATGATGATAATACACAACTTGCCCCCTTTTAACTAAAGGAACAACCCTAAAGTACTTGGGTTTGGGCCTAATAAAACTAGCAATTAATATTTACTTTGGGCTTAACACATAGCCCAAATAACTATACTAAACTAGACTATTACATAATAAAAAATAAATAACATGAGTAAGGGTCGTATCACCTCCCCAGCTTGAAACGTAATTTTCATAGAAGTTTGTTTCTTTAGCACCAATGATTGAATCAGTAGAAATAAATAGAAATATTATGAATATACTTAGATGCATAATCATGATAAATTAATGCTCTAGATGTGAGTACATGGGAAATACTGGTGACGTATACATAGTATTTATATTTTGGTATATAGTGTAAATTTTCAACTTCAATCTAATTAATGTCTCCTAGTGAAGGTGCAGTTGATATTTTGGAGTGAATTTTCCGAATATAGTAAAATTATACATAACCACAAACTATATCACAAGAAGATATTATCAGATTGCATGCTCTATTTCATGCAACGAATATGAAAAATATGTGCAAAAAATGTCAAAGAATTTTATAATTTTCTAATAATTGTATTATATTTTTGCAATCAACATGAGGAAATAATTGACTGGGAATAATTTATTTATTGTATTGTTATATGTTTGGACTCACAATTACCTTTCTACAAAATATGAATTACATATTATTTCAACTCCATAAATATGATCCCCAATTTTGTTGAAAATTGAATTTGTTGTAACCCAAATAATCTCACCTCAATATGCAATTTCAATTTGCTGTGCCCATAATATCAGTTTATTGGAATCCCATCAATAAAAAAATATACAAGAATATAAAAGAGCAATAGATACATAGAAGAAATCATTATAAACAAAAACTTACGTTATACTCCTCTTTCCTCCTCCATTTGGCAAGTTATTTTTCGGCACAAGTATTAAGAAACGCTTTATTAGTGTTAAAGTATTGCATTAAGCATTTTAATGCATAATTCGTTTTTCTCAAAAGTAAAGCATCACAAATCCATAAGAACATATTGATGACTAATCCAAAATGAAAGATTGTATTAAGATTGTTAATTTGATATTAAAATCTTAAAAGTTGGAGATCGGACAAGCAAGTTATGATAATATACTATTTTATAAAGTACGTGCAGGTCGTGAGTGGATGAGGAGTCGTATATTAGATTAGTAAACTAATAATGCTTTAATTATTTTCACTTTTAGCTGATATAGGTCAAATGGAATGGGACGCCCCAATAAAAAAATTGGGCCAAACAAAGTGAGAAACCAGAAAGAGTAATACTTTGATGTGTTTTCCTAAATTTCGATCGAGTATATAATATATTGTTTATTTTAAAATTGAAATCGGTGTGAGATGAATTACACAATTTATTTATATTCATGAAAAGCTAATGTTGGGTTGGATCAAAAGTGAGTTGGAAAATGTAGGTAGGTTAATGTTTGCATTCTGGGAAATTGTTGCTCCTATTGCTCTTGCAATAGTCAAATGTTATCTTGTTGCTCCTCCTGATGTCTCTATACATCTCCAGTTCTCGTGGACTAGGTTTCCACTTATATTTTGAAGAGTCGCATTTTGCTCTGCTTGGGCACCCGTTCACTTCAAATTCTCGAAAGCTAGCATAGAATGGCCCTTTACTCCAATTAGTAGGTCCAAGCCATTGTGTTCCGTTCCATAAAGTCGCGTGCGCGTACATTGCAACCGTCGGATACTTGGCCCCGTACTTCATATAGTTTTGATATATTCTTATCGGAGTTCCATCGATGAAGAACCTACAAATTAGGTAAGTGGAAATGAGGGCCTAATTATAATCCAAAGACAACAAACAACAACATTATGTGTGTGTGTGTGAAAAATAGATAAAGGAGTATAAATAAGAATGTGGGGGCTTACACAATTTGGTATTGATTCCATATAAATTTATATTCATGAAACTCTAATGTTGGATCAAACCAAAGCTTGAATTGTTGCTCTCTGTTCCCACTGTCTTGGGCAAATACATTTGTGTTCAATGTATCAGGCGGCCCATTGTGGCCCAATAACTCAAAATCCAGCTCAGCATGGGCCCCTGCTGGCCCATTATCAGGCGCTGAAGTTAACTGCATGGAAAATAATAAACATATATGGGAGAAAAGAAAATAAGTTACATTCAAAAAATCAGCATTTTATTCGATATGTTTAACCATTTAAAATAAGGAGAAAAAAAAAAAAAACAACTCTTACATAAAATGTAGTCGCGATTCCATTAGCACGCTGCGGAATTTTGATCTTTAAACTAAAAATACCGTACTTGTATGCTTGTTTTGATTTGATTCCGCCTCCTTAATTACGAAATGTAAACAAAATAAGGTAAGATTGTGGCGACTGAAATTAAATAAATTACGAGAAGTCTAGGTCAAAGGGTGCTAAAATAAAAAATAAAGTATAAATAAGTGTGTTAGAGCTTTTTTTTTTTTAAATCTATATTTTTTTAATGTAAAAATATTGTAATTTTTTTGGTGGAGCCCTCCCTCCGCCTCTGTATACACACCACTTGATGGATCGATTTTGATTCGAACTTCTCTCCCTTGGTCAAGAACACTAACATGATCCATTCCCCAATTCTTAGCATAATATTGATCGAAGGGTACTATGTTTTGAGCATTGGTAATGAAACCAGCATAAATAAATGAACATATGATGATGTATAGGTTAAAACGGAGACTCATGATTATTAGTGATTCAGTTGGGATAATTTGGTTAAAATGGATACTCATGATTAGTGCTTTTATATATGAGATTTTTTAGGATTAGGATCTTGGATAAAATTTGGATTCTATGATTTATAATGTCTCGTGTATAGTATGCAGTCAAGATTTTAATATATTTTTCCTAAATGGTAAATTAAGTCATACATACTAAAAGTTTTTGGTCCCTTAAAAAAGTATTAGCAGATTGCATGCTTTGTTTGTATATAACAAATAGTATAAATATGGATTCGGATACTTTATTGGATCAATGGATAATTGTTACTCGTTTAGAATATTTTTAAAATTATTAATTTTTTATGGAATATTTTAATTATTGCTGGTTTTGAAAATATTATAAACACGTGACAATTATCCATTGATACAATAGAAATGTCACATGAAATTGTAATAAAGAGTCCGTGATTGAAAATATATCTGACAATTGGCTCGTATTTTTTTTTTTAAGTTATTAGATGTTACATTTGTTTTTTTTAACCTATATGATTTTGTTATTGCCTTTTCTTTTTGAAAAAGGTAAGAGAATTTTGTCAATTTAATTATCTATACCAACCATCAATGATTTTGTTTGGTCTGATTTGACATATTTGTAAATTAATTAATATTCTACATTTAATTACCTGGATATATTAGTCCAATTCAATAATATAAATGCACCTTTAACAAGGAAAGCAGGCCATTTTAGTCAAACAAGAGAGTTGTATGATTGTATTTTATTTATTTATTTATCGGAAAATGATGTATAATTGTATTAATTACGTATAAAAATTGTATTATACCTGAAAATATAATAATGCAATAAGTAATCACTGACCTAATAAGAAGAGAATAAATAGATAAATATAGTCCATATGGGAAAACTCAGTTAGTGGCAGTGGAAGTGGAAGCGTGGAACAAACAACTTTCATAATTTGGGCTACAATTAATCTTAATTTATTTACAAATTTAATGAGTGAATCGCACATGCAACTGTATATCAGCTTTAAAATCAAAATTAAAATTGAGGGAGGTTGACATAATGACCCAACCCACCGCCATTTCTATTCGAATGTCTTTAAAATATAGATAAATTTTAGTTGGATTTGGAAGATAATTTTAAGTACTCCTTTTATCCCGTGTAAAATAATTATGTTTTATTATTTATACTTTATATACTCCGTATATATTAAAAAACATATCATTATATATGGGATGAAGACAGTACATCTTGTACTGTCTTCTTTAATATTTATAAAATTTCTTTTCTGAGCAAAAAAAAAAAAAAAAAAAAAAAAAAACTACTATGTTGTAGAGTGAATTAATTTACACTAAAGAAAACGTATATACTACTACGTAGTACGTACTATACTTTATGTGGTGTTTGCAAAATTACACACGTAAATTTCATTTGGACTGCTTTAATAGGAATTTCGATATTTTAATTTTTTTTTTTATTGAAAATTAATGACCTTTCCAATTTATTTGCAAAAAAAATGAAAAATTATGATGTACTCCCCCTTTAGTCCTATTTAAAATGTTTTTATCTTTTTAAGCACGAAAGTTAAGGAAACAACAAGTGGTGTTTGGTATTTTAATTAGTGAATATTTAAATAGTTTTCAAATTTTAAAATATTTATAGTTTTTAATATAATCTTAAATAATTTATTTTATCGATTCAGTTTGTACTTAACGGAAAATGATCGACATAAACCTGAAAATAAAGGGGTTTTTTATTTTTATTTTTTATTTTAAGTTTCGAAACATTCTATTTCTTCTAATTTCTTTTGGGTCTGGCTATTTTCTTTATTAGTTTATTTTAGTTATTTTTTCAAAAAGGAATCAAGATATTTTAAATAAGACATTTCAAAATGGTAAACAAGATAACATTTCTTAGTAGACATTATTTTTAGTTAGTTTTTAATTATTTTAGTAGAGACAGAATTTAACTAATAGAGTATACTTTGTAGCAAATTTTTAAATATATACGTTGACATTATTACGTGTCGTGATCACAATTAAGATTCCATTAATTGTATATTAGGAGATCATCCCTCTACAAATCTACATTATCAATAGTATGGTTTTCTCTTTTTGAATAAAAATTGTCTCAACTACATTTAAACACAAATATTGATTTTTTAATTTTCCAGTAATTTCATCCGACATGATTATTGATCGGACACCCGCCTTTAATTTTGTTACTTTCTTGCTTTTGTACAATTCTCCCAAATACTTATCAATTTTCTCAAAAATTTATACCACTAAACATTCTTATATTTAAGATTTTCTTTACCGTAAGCTTGAAATTATATTCAATTTTGAATTAAAGTCAACACACATTAAAAGCCCCATTTATCATATTTGTGCAAGCTGCATCTCTTTTCTAAACACAATAAATCCCTATGTATGTATGTGGTCATATTTTCGTACTTTTCCGTTAATTTTCTACTACGTCACTATTTAATTTGCACCACAACTAATTTGCATTTTCAATTCAACAATTACATAATGAATAAGTAGCCTTTTTACTCTTTTATAATACTCCTTACTGCCAATTTGTACGGAAAAATCTTATCGAGCTATACATATTAGAAGAATATAATATATAAAAGTAAAATGATATAGATTAAAAAATGAAAAAAAAAACATTAAAAAAATTGTTGGCTGTGATTAAAAATTTGATGCACTTAAGTTAAAGCCTTGATGGGTGTTGATAATATCCCATTTGGATTTATTCTTTTCTTTCCCAACACTGGAAGAGAAGAAGCTTCTCTCTCTTTCTCTCTCCTCTGCGTTTCACAACATTCTTCACTCTTTCTCTCTCTCCTCCCAATTTTCATTCCACTGTACGGAATGGATTTTGTAGAGGCCACAAATGAATTTCAAGACTGGGAGCTTCTCCAAACCAACTCGGACACCGAGCTGGCTCCGGTTACCTCGGCCGATTCCGGCAACTCGTTCGACGAACTCGATTCCGCCGGCCTAATTCAGGCTAATTATTTCTCATCGGATCCTCTCGATCGTTACGAGGAGGGTGCGGATGATGGTAGATCGGTTGGCTCTGATAACCCCGGCTGGATTGATCCTGGTTTGGGGGAGGAACCGGCCCGCCGCCCTAACAAGGAGCCCGCGGAGTTTTGGCCCGATTCTAGCAGCGACCGGTCTGATGATCAGAAATTTAGCGGATTGGAGGGGATTAATGAGTTAGGGTTTCGCGGAGATGAGGAGAAAGATGTAAAGGCTGATGTGATTGAGGAAAAAGGCGAGGAGGCGGAGGAATCGGGGAATTATTGCATGGGGTCGGGTGGAATTGATGGGGATTCTGCTGAAATTGGCTATCCCAAGGAGGATTCTCAAGTGGGTGTGGAAGGCGACGCGAATTCGCTCGTTGGATCGCAGGTTGTAGGCGAGGAAACGAATGGAAATGAGGGGATTGAAAGTGGAGTGGAAGCTGTTGATGGCGAAGGAGGAAAGAATGGCGGTGAGGTTGAGAAGATGGGCGTAGTATGGTGGAAGATGCCAATGGAGTTTCTCAAGTATTGCATGATGAGGATGAATCCCGTTTGGACAGTCTCAGTGGCCGCCGCTTTCATGGGGTTCGTGATCTTGGGCCGCAGGTTGTATAAGATGAAGAAGAAGACTAGGGGATTGCAGATTAAGGTTGCAGTTGACGATAAGGTTAGTGTTCTGTTCTGTTATGGCTTGCATTTCATATTTAGATATCGTTTTGATTCGATTTCCTATGATGTTTTAAGTTACTCCGGAAGTAGGAGTGAACATTTGTGGTAATTGCAGCAAAAGCTATGTCTTTTGCCCATGGGATGATTATCTGATTAAGCCTTGAATAGCTGATCGGTGTAGTTAGCTAATCTCATTTCCTGCATTTAGTGTCGGTTTTATTGAGTGATCGGATGCGTTCTTGACCGTATTCCTCTACCAGCATAGTAGGATTTATAACAGCTTTAGAGTTTTCTTGTTTGCTAAGATTGCTTATTTTTCAATATCAAGAGTTCGGATATTGTTCGTATCCAGCAAAAAAAGATGCCAGTGAAGTTCTTCTGTCACGTTATTATATGTATGCTATTTAATAAAAAAAAAAGTGAAAGTTTGAGACTTTTGAGCAGAGTTGGGGCAGGGATCTTGGTAATTTGAAGTCCATTTTGAAACTTAGGCTAATATAACTGATAGTTATTTGACTGGTTTCTAGGAAACTCCATGACCATGGTAGAGAATTTGGATTTTATCTTATAATTATGGATCATCATCATTCATCTTCATCATGTTAGGCGTCTCTTTAGCTACAGGGATTACTGTCTGCCTTGTGTGAGGCTTGCTTGAGAAATCGGCAATTTGTTTAAAAAAGAAAGTTGATCCGCCAACTTAGATATATTAGACGTTAGTTTAACTAAATCAGTGTCTGGTTGGACCTTTTCAAATTTAACAATCCATTTGTTTTGACCTTAGTAATACTCTTCAACTTGACATTAAGAATTACTTAATTATTGACTAAGCAAGGACTGTTAAGCTTGGAATATGCATTAGCTTTAGAAAATACCTACACTGGTATGTCTTTGCTTTTGTATATCCTGGTATTAGTAGTATTCTTTCAGTCACACACACACACACAAACAACACATATTTTATATATATTAATTGGGTGAATTGGTTCCACATATAGACAAGCACTTGTGGACACGATGCATTTCTTTTCTTTTCTGGATAAAGTCACACTTTAAAAGTTGTAAGGTGTTCGAGTGGATAGATCTGATTCTTTGGATGCATGAGCTGTAGTATTGAAGTGTAGGGCATACAAATTATGACAAATCCTATGAAATTCGGCCTTTATTTTAATTTTGACATACCAACAAGCTTATAGTACATATTAAATGCAACTCCACTCTCTTCGCAAACACCGAAAACAGAGGTCCATTAACTACTTTAGTCCTTTTTTACATGTCGATGTATTCTCTATCTATCTACTATCATATTTCATCATTATTCCGCAGAAGGCATCTCAGGTGATGAGCCGCGCTGCTCGTTTGAACGAAGCTTTCTCAGTCGTGAAACTGGTTCCGGTTATCCGCCCTTCACTGCCTGCCCTGGGCTCCACCGGTACCTGGCCCGCTATGAGCCTGAGATGAGGCAAAGGGATTTTTATACACGAAACAAGTGTTCTTGTGGAGCTTGAAGACAATATTTAGATGCCAGTATTTTAGTGTATAACGCGTGTGCATTAGTTTTCTTACTTTTTACACTTAAAAGCTTTAGTTTCCATTGTCTATGTATCTAAACCATAAATGGTTGTCATTGGATGTGTTTTCTTTAGTATGCTTTTGGACATACAATATTGCTAAAGGACAGAATTTGTAGTGCCAATTGGCAGAGGCTCTCAAGCAAATATTACAACTCTATTGATAAAGCAAATGTGATCAATTCTTCAAGGATTGTAGCCTATAACTTGTAGTATAAGATATTCAAACACATATTCTTGATATACATCAGATTCTTGATATATCATGATGTATCATTGCAGCAGTATTAATATCATGCATCTACATTCAAATTGAAATAAAAGTCTACCCTCCACTTATAGGAGGTATGATAGCCAATTCGTCTCTATCTTTAACAACGACAGACTCGAGGGCGTACTCCTCGTTTACGGCAAGTACCATACAGTTACGGATCTCTTCAAGTCCCGGAAATTTGGAAATAAGCTTATTCAAGCAATCGTTTGCAGTGGTACCTGGTGAAACTTCCATAGACATGTCTGTCATTCCTGTTAGATCTCTTGCTCGGGCAAAGAACAAAACCTTTACCTTAATGGACTTTTCTCCGCCTTCGTTATCCATCTTTTCAGATAGAGTTGCAGAGTTGTTGGAAGACATACTGGCTGAAGAAACAAGCATATACTGATTTGTTCTGCACAAGTTTTTGAGGAATATAGCAATTTCATTGAATGACAGTTTTAGTAGAATAAAGATTCATGAAGAAACCAGAGTTAAGTTCATATTATGTGAACAATTTTTATGCATTTTGATTTATACTGGCATTCCATAAATCCCATTATCTTGAATCTTGATTGAGAAATATTGATTCTGTTAAATCCACTAAAAGCATAGAACTAATGCACTAAAAAGAAATATGCACAATGCATCAATCCATTATCTTGAATTCTTGATGAAAAGGACAATTTTCATGAGACGAAGAACAGCATACGGGCAGTCAGCCGCCAACAACTTCTAATGCACAAAAACAGATCTTCCATATCGATCATTCAGTCCCAATTTGCATTGCTCGAATGGAATGCCAAATGAAATTCGAAACTAAATTCTAAAATCGCAACTCAAATTTAGTTAACAAGCAGCATATCAGAATTTATTGGGCGAGTCTCACAAGTTAATACTAATTCAGTACTAACACTAGCTACAAATGATCAACATTCAACGAGATACAAGAAAAAGAATTCTCAAACACTGTATACTAAAAACTAAGCATAAATTAGCTGAGACAGAGAAGAGGGGAGAAACCCTAAAACATATGAAAATCATGTCATAAATTTCAGCCATCAACATTTGAAATAAATCCCATCAAGCCCAGGAACCATTTCACCAAAAAAAAAAAACGGTCAAACATAGATAGCAACCCAGAATAGATACTGTAAAACGTTGAATTCCATTACCATATCATGATTTTCTGTTCCTTACCCAGAAATTTCCACAACTCATCGCCAAAAAATCCTCCATACCCACGAAATTCTAATATCTAAACGAGATAGAGGAAAAGAAGATTCCATCCATGATAAATCAAGATTCCATACCAAACAAAACTCTTGTGCAAAACACATTAAAATTAATGGATGAAGCTCCCACTTTTAAATATTCCTAGGTGGATGAATTGCTCCACCAACTAGGTAGTCTACCAAAATTTTTGGTCCTTTGGAGGCAATTAGTGAATGGATAGTTATTTGACAGGAAAACAAATAGAGTGCTCTAGGAGTACAGACTGCATTCCTCGGATTTGGAGAATCGATCACCTAAGTTGTCAAGCAGCATATTATACCTACTGGGGACATCTTCCTCGTTCCACTAGCTAAGGCCTATCAATGCTGAAGGTACCCTTATATCAGGTTTCAAATTGTTCTCTCATGTTCAGCTCTAATAAATCAATCACCCCAGAAATTATTCAGCTAGCTACCATATCGTCATCCTTCACTTCGTGAAATACTTAATCCAAGTCAAGAGACTTTCATAAAAGAGGCAACTCTTATACCAAATTAAAAGTTGTCTAACTGCTATTTTCCTTTACCTAGGGAACTCTGCTTCTTGTATTCTACCAAGTTGAGAGGCTACAACGTTACAGGCAATGCAATGCAGTAGCAGAAATCAACTTGTGTCCGGAAAATGAATTTGGCAGAAAGAAAAACATCAGTCCCAAACATTGGGGTTCTGCCTTATTTTCTGAAAACCTTCATTCGATCACGAACGGAAAAGGGATTAACTCCATTAAGCCTTTAACTGTCCAAATTTTATTCCTTCCACTACCCATCTAGCTAACAATCTCCGTTTTCTCTCTTCTTTGATTCCACCAAATGGTTATAGTTTAACATCTTCTTCTTGAGTTTCTTGGAGCAAAACAATAATAGGGTTTTTCTTTTTGCTTCTTCTCATTTTTAGATGTTCTTAACTGTGCCGATTGTTTCTCTTCATGTTCTTGAAATTGGTCATAACCATCTAATTCCCATAACCCAAGCATTATAAAGAACATTGATTCAAGATTTGCACTTGATGCTATAAATTTCTTCAAATGAAGTTCAATGCAGCGCCAAACAAAGCAACCCAAGAACATCTTACTTCCAAAAACAGATATCTTTTCTTTCAGATACAAAATCAAAATCTTGAAAATTTTATAAAATTGACTGGCGAAATATGCTAAGAACGAATAAATAAACTCGAGCAAGAGAAAGATCGCACCTTTACGAATTCACCTCCGAGAATCCCCCATTATCAGCCCTCAATTTCTCAACAAATGACGAGGATGAACAGATTTATAACTGAGGAAATTGATGGCGTCAGCTCAGCTCTCAGCTTTGTTGTCTGCGAATGGTCAAATGTACAAATCTCGTTGCTTACTGTACAAGTATGATGAGTTCCGACTCTTTTAACTCGTTTAAAGTCACATTCCCCCAAATTTAGGAGCTGTGCGTAATTATCCCAAGTCCTGGTAGTCGAATGCAAAATTTCAATAATTCGGGGACTGATATGCTATTTGGGCATTTAAAGTAAATCAGTCCCTATGCTTGTTTAGTAGCAAAACTATGATAAGATTTTTTTTGGAGAAGAATAGTAACTCATGATATAAAACCATGATAACACCTTTAAATGTAGATATGTGCTACTTATTTGGTAGAAGAGATTAAAACTTGATAAAGAAACGAAATTACGAAATCGTCCCTCTCAAAATCTCAAAATTACGAGATTAAAGCATGGTGGAGGGCGGAGGAGCGCGCGGCGGCGCGGCTGCAGTGCTAGAGGAGGAGTGCGGCAGCACGGTGCTGGGCAGGGGAGGCGGCGTCTGATACGAGTATATCTCGTATATTAGGAGAATATCTTTCCTATTTATTTATTAGATTAGTATTAATCTTTATGCATATCTTAACATATCTTTTCCTTATTGTGGGAGATGTAGTCCTATAAATACTAGTTTGTAATCATCGAAGCATATCATTGAAGAAATAACATAATCATATTTTGGGCTTGCCCTAGTTCTAGTTCTCTCGCCTCTCGCGAGCTCTATCATCGCTGCCGACAGAGAAAGACCTCCGCGTTCAGCTCTTCCACATCGCTGCCGACGGGATTGTCTCTCTCGGTTCACCCTCGTGAATCTCTATCTCAAGCTGCCGACGGAGAAGCATCCGCGTTCAGCCTTCACATCGCTGCCGACGGGATGGTCTCCCGCGTTCAACTCTCGTACGCCGACGACCTTGTGCGACAAGGCGCCGGATTCTTGATAGAGGAAACGAGCTCTATCAACTGGTGCTTTCATTGAGAGCTCTCTCCCGGAGAGCTTTCATAGCCGAACTCTCGCCGTCATCACATCAGTCACGCCGCCGGTAACCACCGCCCAGACGCCCCCTTTTCCGTGCCAGCCCACACGACAGCAGTTGCCCATCTTCTAAACCCATCATCATCAACGTTGGTTGGTTGCTACAACAATTGGTGAACCATAAGATCCTTGTCGCGCAGCCGCGGAGACGCATCGCTTGCGTCGTGGAGCTACGACGAGGGAGGATGGGACTCGACGAGTTACGATGACTCCTATCACAACCGCAACTTCCAGCCATGGCCATCCAACACTCCTGCGTCATCTCACTTACACCCATCGGCTTGCCACCACCACCACTACAGCTCACCACCGCGGCGGCCGCAGTACATGCCTCCGTCGCCACTGCCACAATACATACCTCCGCCGCAGCACTACCAGCAGCCACGGGTTTGGAAGTCTGAGCCGACGAACCAGCCGCACTCCATGGACGCGCTTCTAGCGATGCTTCGTTCGGTGGAAGCAAGGCTTGACGATATTGAGCAACGGTGGTCAAGGGCGCAGTCGCCTCCTCGGCCTGACCCCGACCCCCCTTACAGCATGACTCACGCGTGGCAATTGCCATCGTGGACCCCTGGACCCGTCACTCCCAAAGCGGTGGTTGCCCTCCAGGTAGGGTTTCAGCCGCCGGGTTCTACTATTCGTTCGTCTCAGATTATTCCGCTCTCCTCATGGGATTCTGCGAGCGCGGAGCAGGCCTCGCCTGAGGAAACAAACGTGAAGTTGGAGGAAGTTCCTTAAGAATTGGATGTTGGTGAAGAAGAGGGTGATGTGATTGAGGAGGAATTGGGTAGCATACATGAAGAACGTGAACACGAGGAAGATGATGAGCAACCTGAGAGGGCTTATGCTGTTGCGGAAGGCGAACATTATGAAGTCTTCCAAGAGAGGCGTAAGTGGAAGGAATTTGAAATTTTTGTTGGGGGATTGGATAAGGATGCTACTGAGGCTGATCTTAGGAAAGTTTCTGGTGAAGTTGATGATGTTACTAAAGTCAGGCTTATGATGAATTCTCAAACAAAGAAGAATAACGGTTTTGCATTCTTGCATTTCGCACCAGTGGAACAAGCAAGGCGAGCTTGTGCTAATCTGAAAAATCCATTGGTTTGTGGCGAGCAGTGTGTGTTTGATCCGGGAGGATATATCTCACCTCCGTCTCCATCTTGTTTCACTTCGCCTCGGTGTTTGTGGTTCATTGCAACGTGGTACCCACCTTGAGGACAAGGTGGATTTCAACCGTGGGGGAGTTGATACGAGTATATCTCGTATATTAGGAGAATATCTTTCCTATTTATTTATTAGATTAGTATTAATCTTTATGCATATCTTAGCATATCTTTTCCTTATTGTGGGAGATATCTTAGTCCTATAAATACTAGTTTGTAATCATCGAAGCATATCATTGAAGAAATAACATAATCATATTTTGGGCTTGCCCTAGTTCTAGTTATCTCGTCTCTCGCGAGCTCTATCATCGCTGCCGACGGAGAAAGACCTCCGCGTTCAGCTCTTCCACATCGCTGCCGACGGGATTGTCTCCCGCATTCAGCTCTCGTACGCCGACGACCTTGTGCGACAAGGCGCCGGCTTCTTGATAGAGGAAACGAGCTCTATCAGCGTCGCAGAAGGGTGAAGGAGGAAGGCGGCAGCGGTGCTGGAGGAGTGCATCGCACGGTGCTGGAAGGGTGAGGGCGGCGGCGGCCAGACGACAGGGTGAGGGCGGAGAGGAGGGCGGCGGCGCGAGGAGCACCGAGGGCGGACGACGGTGTGGCGGCGTGAGGAGCACGGAGCAGTGCCGGAGAGAGTTGCAGAAGCAAAGGGTGAAATTGGGAGGAATTTTGAAGCGTGGGTTACTGTAGAAGGACAAAATCAAAACTGGGGGAGAGACCCGATTTGTTTTTGAAGATGCACAGTGTTTTTCCCCGGGCCGGGCGAAATTTCACGGGCCCATCACATTTTCTATCATGTGTACCAAACATAAGACTAGCTTACATATCTGGGTTTTATCCTATGATAGAACCCCTACCAAACAAGCAAGTAAAACAAAATGTCCTACAAGTGAAGGCTAGTAGGCTACAAATCTAAAGGTTCCACTTGACTTGAGTACTCCCTCCATATTCTTTGAAGTGGTCACGTTTTCTTTTTTAGACGTTTATTCTAAAGTGACCACTTTTCAAAAATGACCTAAAATAACATTTATTCTACATTCATTAAAGTGGTGGACACTACAATAATACATATAAAATTACATTTTCTTATAAATCGTATACAAAAGAAAGTGGCCACTTCGAAGAATACGGAGAGAGTATATTTTTGGGGACTTAAACTTGTCATCTACTTCCTCAAATTATTTTTTAAATTAAAAGAAAAAATAAATATTTTCTTTGTCTTCCATTTATTGACATTCTTATTATATTGGGATCTCATTCATTTACTGAATCTTTTCATTTTGGGTCGTAGACCCCACAATCACTTTAATACTTTATCATTATATTTTTTAACACTTTCATATTATTAAAAAAATTAGATAGACCTACAATTATTTTATTTTAACACTTTAACATATTAATTTATTAATATCATCAAAATGCAAAAAAACTTGTGTACAAATTTTGGACCGAGGGAGTAAAACATTCTATTATTCTCCATCTCTTTTCATATTATTTCAACGGACTTCTCCCAAAACGTACAAAAACAAGAGATAAAATTATTAAATTTACTAACATCAAACGAAATCATACTTAAGTCGTACAATTATTACAGTCTATATATAATAAAAGCTCAAGCTTTGCACGGCGGCAATGGGGACCCACAGAGGCAGTCGTTGCCGGCGAAAGAAGCGGCCGGGAATTTGTTCGGCGGCAGCGCGCCGCACAAGTGATTGTGACTGACGTTCAGCTTCGACAGACCAGAGACAGCCTTAGGCACCTTCCCGAAAACCAAATTCCTCGACAGATCCAAATACCTCAACGTCTTCGGAAATCCTAAACTCCCCAAATCGAACTTCAGCTTATTACCAGAAGCAGAGAACCCCACCAAATACTCCGTTCGATTCAGCAGCTGCACGGGGCTCCCCGTGATCTCGTTATCGGAGAGATCGATGAAGTCGTAGAAATAAGTCTCCACCGGCCGGAAATCATCGAGCTTGATCTTGAGCCCGCATTTCGCCAGCTTCAGAGAGTAAATGATCGGAGACGAAGTCACCCATTTCGGAATGGACCCCAAGTGGAAATCGTTGTAGGATAGATCCAGTGATTCGATGCCTCGCACGTTCATCGCCGGGAATGGATCGACCAGCTTGTTATGGGAGAGATCGAGATTGAAGATTTTGGTGAGATTAGCGAAAGTTTTCGGAACGGCGCCGGAGAAATTATTCCAGGATAGGTCCAACGTGTCGAGGGCCCGAAAGTTCCCGAAATAGCCCGGTATTGAGCCCGTGAGAGAATTGTGGCCCAGCTCAAGATACCCCAGTTTCGGAGCTAGTACCGAAATACTCTTCGGAATTTGCCCACTCAGCTTGTTGCGGGAGAGATTCAGGACTCTGAGATCCGATAGGCCCGGGAAAATGCTCGGAATCGGGCCGGATAGCTGGTTTCCGTCGAGGCGTAGCAGCGTGAGGTTGCTCAGCCGCTGTAGGGCGGAGGGGATTGCGCCGGAGAGGAGGTTGCCGCCGAAGTTCAGCTGCGTTAGCTGAGTCAGGTTGCCTATAGAACTCGGGATGGTGCCGGAGAATCGGTTCCCTTTTAGACTAAATGCATAGAGCTGAGTGAGCTTGCCAATACTGGTCGGAATCGGACCGGAGAGTTTGTTGTTTTCGATGTAGATGTAGATGAGATTGGGGAGGGAGAATACGGGGGCGGGGAAGGGGCCGGAGAGGTTGGCGAGATCTAGGAGGTAGATGCCGTCGAGGAAGCGGATCTTAGAGAGAGAAGGAGAGATGGTGCCGGATAAAGAGGTGGTGAGGTTACCGGGTTGGCCGGTGAGATATAGGGCGGTGACCCGGTTGCTGGTCAGGCAGGTGATGCCGAACCACTTGCAGCAGTCGGTGCCCTTCTTCCATGAGGCCAGCATGCCGGACGGGTCGGCGGTGATGCCCGACTTGAAACCCAGTAGCCCGGCCTCGTCGTCGCGGTGGCATGCGGCGGCGGAAGCGGGGGAGGGGATGAGGCTGAGGAGGGAGAGTACGAGGAAGGAAGCGAGGAGTACTAGTGAGGGCATGGCGTTGGCGGAAGTGGATAAAATGAATGGTGCTCCGAGTAGTTACTATATATAGAAAGTGCTAGTGCTGCTGCTGCTGCTGTATGATTAATCTATGGATGGAAGTGGGACCCTGCTTAAATTCCATGATAAGGGAGGAAGATTTGCGTTGCTAATGCTAAAACCACATGGCATGGCGAAAAAATTGACCATTCAAATTCTAATTAAGTTTGTTTATACACGGAAGTGGAACCGAAGCATCGTCCTTTAGTTTGGTGGTGGGTTTAATGGCGCATTTATTGCAACTAGGAATTGAGGTTTCTGTTTTTGTTTTTTTTGGGAAGACTTGGATCGAGTGGGAAGAAAACACAAGCAGCTAATGTGGGTTGACTTTGAGAATGAAACGTCTTATTTTTTGAATGAAACTGCTTCGTGCGCTGCATTAATTTATCATCGCGCAACATATGAATTATGTGGAATTAAGAGCATCTCCAGTGCGACGTGAAGAGTGGCTCACAAGGCGGGAGCGAGCCCGGGGAGCGAGACCCTGCGCCGGCGAGCCCGACTCGCACTTGCATGCCCGGCGCGTGCCCCGCCCCTATGTCAGGTTGACGACATTTTGATGTCAGCAACCTTATTATAATTTTTTTTAGGCAAACACTCAAATAACCATTTTCATAAGAGAAAAATCTTTTTTAGTTAACAATAAAATAATGGTCTAGCAATTCCATACCTAATCTACCAATTATACCCTACTATTCATTACCAATATGTAATGAAAAATAAAAAAGGATAAAAGTAAAAAAAAAACAAAACAAAAGAAAAAGGAAAAGGAAAAGAACGGGAATTGAAGTTAAAACAGCAAAGCTACAAAAAAAGGGGCTGGAAAAGTCCTAAATTTTTATAAAAAAAAAAAAGGCTCATCCCCATCACCTTCTCCACAAGCCGCCGATCGAGACGAGAGATTGAAGAGAAGAACGCTGTCATTGGAATATCGGCGACGGAGATGAAGTCGCTGCTGGTGTACAGCACGACGACGGCCATGTAGCGGGAGGTAAGAGGGAAAAGTTTCTATCTTCTCTCTCATCTCTCTTCTCAATCTCTCACCTCCGATCCTCTCTCCTCTCTCACCTCTATTTTCTCTCCTGACTTCGTCTCTTCTACCCCACGGCCACCGTAATTGTCGCTGCCTGATTCCGGCGAGTTTCATGACTTGCTCGCAATTTTAAGCGGTGTCATTGATTGTACGACCGCACAATCAACCACTCGTGTGCGCGAACACACTTGTTTTCTTTCTTGTTCGTGTGTACGAACACGCTCATTTTTTTCGTGTTCGTGCACGATCAGTTTTCACACTCGTTTTGCTCACAAACACACTCGTTTTCTTTGTGTTCATGTGTACGAGTAGATTTCACAATCATTTTCAATCGTGTCCGGCGCTGTGATCCGGCCAAAGCTTCGTATAATGAAAGTGAAGTCAACGAATTTAAAAAATTTAAGAGAGAGAGAGAGAGAGAGAAAAAGAGAGAGAGAGAGAGCAAAGAAGAGGAACAAAGGGGTGGGATTGCGGAGGGGTGGCAGCCGAAGGAGGAATGGCTGAATCTGTTGTGTAGACGGGTTCCCAATTGTAGAAAAGTGAGAAGGAGGGAGAGAAGAATGGGGGTAGGGGGCGATGGCAGGTTTTAGGTTTTAGATAATTTATTTTTTTATTAATGAATTTCATTAAGGGTATAAGTGTCATTTAGGGATGTAAACGGGCGGGGCGGGCGGGGCGGGGTTGGGTATTGCTTTCCCATCCCATACCCGCAGGGGTCGGGTACCCGTAGCCGTTAGATTTATTTTTTATTAAAAAAATGATTTTTTAGAATAAAAAATATTTTTATTAAGAAAATTAATAAAAAACTAACATTACAATAAAAATAAATAAAATAATGGTAAATTATTTAATATATTTATCAAAATAATAATAATTAAATACTAAAATTATTAAAAATTTAAATATAATTCAATATATATATATATTGAGTTTATTTAACGGGGCGGGTTTCAAGACCGTCGGGTCGGGTATATATAAACCGGGTACCCGAACCCACGGGAAAAATTGCCATCCCTAGTGTCTAGAGGTGAACATCGGTCGGTCGGCCCGGCCGACCGACCGACCAACATCCTAAAAAGTCAACCGCCGGCCGACCGCAAATGATCTTCGGTCGATCCTAAAACTGACTGACGGCCGATCGGTCGGTTGGTCGGTTTCTATCTTAACCGACAAAAGCCAAATTTTTCTATTTTTAACTTGATTTTCACCTTAAAAACATATGCAAATATACCAAATAAATTTATAAATAGTCCACTTCTTTTGAGATCTAAAGTGTTCCCATTTCACAACATAAAAATATAAATTCTGAATCAACAAAGTCACGAAACAAGTCTTAAGAAATGAAATTAAGAATCTAATAAAGTCTCTAACAAGTCTCTAATAAAGACAACAAGCAAATGTCAATTTTCATTCACCAAGTCTCCAACTTCATAAAAACACTCTTATTGACTATTTGAATAACACTTTAGGAATAAAAATAATTAATATAATATATGTCGGTCGGTCGGTTTTTTACTTCATTAACCGACCAACCGACCGACAACCGACCAATTTCAAAAAAAACCAACCAACCACCGACCGACGGTGGAAAAAAACCAACCGCAAACCGACCGATGCGGTCGGTTTTCGTCGGTTTTTCGGTGTTCGGTCGGTCGATGCTCACCCGTGTGTCATTACATATCTAAAATGACTAAAATTAGACCATTCTTTTATGGATGACTAAAATAAACCTTTGCTTTATCATTTTGACTATTCTTGGGTATTTACCTTTTTTCCGATTTTTACAGAATAAAATAAAAAAAATTACAAAATTCTTTTCTAGCCGTTATAAATTTATCCAGTAAACTACTAGGAGCTCATGTAGCCCATGCCGGATTAATCGTATTCTGGGCGGGGGCAATGAACCTATTTGAAGTGGCACGCGGGAAGGGCTCGTGCAGCTGCAGCAGGATTTGAAAAAGGAATTGATCGTGATTTTGTTATTGCTCGACACAGATACGAGCAACATGAAGGAGGAACAGTTGCAGAAGCATCAGTTCCTCTTAGTTAAAATGTTGAGCATGATCGAACAGTAATTGCATTTTAATTATTGTAGTTTGTTTATTTAAATTTTAATTGTTGTATTTCGGTTCAATTAAATAAATTTTTTTCCAAAATTTGTGTTATTTTTTAAATTGAAAATAGAGAATTAAATAAATAAAATTGAAACAAAAATTGAATTAAAAAAATGAATCGAAAATTGAATTAAAAAAATTAAAAATAATAAATTAAATTGGAGAGAGCCCCTAAAAGGGGCTTGCGGCCATGGATGCTCTAACATATATATATATATATATATATATATTTTATCTTCTACACTTAATCAATTGTTTAAGTTTTCTTGTATTCTTCTACTAGTTGTTTTCAATTACAAACTAAGATACAATCTAAACTTAGGCCCCGTTTGGTAGCCAGAAAAGCCAGGAAAAGCGTAGATAAAAAATTTATCTCGTCTTTTCCAGCGTTTAATATCCGAAAAATATAATCTCATCGGGCGCGCGAAATTGCTTGGGCCCGGACTAAATTTACTGTTACACTTGCATATACTATCCCGCCTCTACCCCGGGATAAGTTGTGATATCGATTTTAATTTTCAATTTTTTATTTTCAATTTTGTTCTTTTTGCAAAATACAAAAAAAATAATAATTTGTTTTTATAAATTTCAATTTTGCATTTTCAATTTTGTTCTTTTTGCAAAATACAAAAAAAATAAAATAAAAATAATAATAAAATATTGTTTTTATAAATTTCAATTTTGCATTTTCAATTTTGTTCTTTTTGCAAAATACAATATATATATATATATGAGGAAATACATGTTTTTACCCCTTTAGAGTATAAGAACTCAATTTATGCCCACCTTATAATTTTACTTAAAATTTGCCCATATTTTGATTAATGAGACTAATATGCCCCTTTCTCTCTCCTCTCTCCTATCTCTATCTCACGCAATATTCAACCTCCCCCATTTAGAGTTTCATTCTCTACTCTCTTATCCTTTCTCTCTCCAAGCTCCAGCTCCCTCCCCATTTCTCTCTCTGGAAACCCTAACAACAACTCTCCATCTCACATTTTCTTCTCCATTTCCATCTCCCATCTACACCTCTCCATCAGGGCTAGGGTTTTGATGCACAGATCGACGACGATAGTGTGAGTTTCAGCCTGAGGGCAACCATGAGGATGAAGAAGGCGGTAGAGCTCGTAGTTGGGATCGGCGGCGGCGGCGGCGAGGAGGGCTGTGGCTAGCGGCGGGATGAGCGACTCCTCCACCACCGCACTTCATCCCACCCATTCCTTCTCCTACAGTCTTTTTTTATTTTCATGCTTGTTTTTTTGATTTTTTTTTTTTTTGCAATGGTTTTCTTCTTTTTTCAAATTTAGCTAGTCGAGTTTTTTTTTTCAATTTTGTTTTCCTTCTTCCTTCGGTTTTTGGTTGATTTGAAGCTATTTTTTCAATTTCTTTTCCCTATTTGTAAGCGTAGAGTATTCACTATTTTTTTTATTTATTGGTTCTTTTTTTAAGGAGCATTCTCAAAGCTGAGCCTTGGAGATTCAGTCATGTACATCTTATTGTTTAAATGAAAGAAATCTTATTCTTTGTCAATCAATTTATCCTCAATTATGAGCTTGGCTTCACAAAATGTAACCGAGTCCTTGTATTTGGTTTGAGTAACTCAGAGCTTTGGAGCATTGAATGGTTATAATCTGCCCACCACAGTTAGATGTTGAAAATGTATAAGGAATTCTGAATTTCAATTCGAAAAAATTAAAAAAGTTGATTAGAATTACATGATTATAGTTAGAATTTTGCACATGTTGGTTAGAAAAAGTAATATTTCTGATAACCTGAAGGACGTTGGTTAGAATTAGATGTTTGTTTGCTTTGTCGTTGGTTAGAATTCTAAAATTGAAAAATTGGGTTGCATCTTGGTTAGAATATTGTGTTTTGGTTAATATTTTGCACATTATAGTTAGAAAATCTACATTTCTGGCAATCTGTAATTCTGTTTACTATAATAAAATGAACATTTCTTAGCACACTTATGTAATTGCTGGTTTTCAGGCCTAATTATGATTTTTGTTGTTGATTGTAAGATTTTTTTCTAATTCTGACTATTACAGTCTGAATGAAACAACTTACGGTAGTAAGAAATTTACAATTTCTACATCTTTGTTGTAAGAAATAACACATTATCTTATGACTTTTTGTTGCAAAAAAATTTTGGTTGTCAGAATTTTTTAGTTTCTTATACAGGTTGTCAGAAAGTTATAAATTCTTATAACTTTTTACTTATTTCTAACGACTTGTTCAATAAATTCTTATGAAAATATGGGCAAATATTGAGTATTTTTATGTGGTAGGCAAAACTTGTATTTTTATCCTCAAAAAGGATAGTTTAATTATTGTCTCGTATGATACCTCATATCATATACTCCCTCCGTCTCAAATACCTGAAATACCTGATTTTTTTGATTTTTTTTGCCTAATATGTATTCATAACTTGTGAAGTTTTATGAAGTTTGTTTTCAAATTACGATCGTAAGAAATCCTTTTATTCAGATTACAATCATAAGAAATCCTTTTAATTCTAACCACTTTTTAATTCATACATATTACGATCGGGTAAAGTTCCTTTTAATTCTAACCACTTTTTATTCAGATTACGATCATAAGAAATCCGTCTAAGAAATCAATGGTTTCTTACGTCAACCATGTAAGAAATAACATAGAATCTTACGTTAAAATTGCAATCTCTAACGTTTTTTAAAATATTCTTATCTACTGTAATGTATACATGGAAGACTTTCATTTAGTTTGTAAGAATTATATCTATTCTTACAACTTTCTACTTTTTTCATACAGATCAAGATTCTAAGAAATCCATGAATTCTACCATTAATTCATATATCAACGTTTTAATTCTCCACAAAATACAGACGTTGGCTAGAAATACAGAAATGCATTTAATTCTTACACATTAAAATGGTAAGAAATCCATTACATATGTGCAAAAAATTGTTTTGTCTAGAACTTCACAAAAAACAACCGTTGGCTAGTACCGTACTTATAACCCCCCCCCCATCCCAAAAAGATGCAAAAAAAGTTGTCTTCAATAAATACATGAACCTGAATCAAAAAACCATTACTTTCAAAAACAATTTCGAACACCATCACTTGTTGGCCCCAAGATCGAATACCATCGCCTGCCATGCATTCGTACCCGCCCAGTATCACCTTATGTGGCTTGTTTAGCAAATCCAATCTTTTATAGTCTCATGCAACCTTGCACACAATATCAGAAACAGTAATACTGAGTAAGAAAATCATAGAAACACATAGTAGAGAATGTAAGAAAACATTGATTTCTAACTAACATGTATATACTTTAAATTTCTAACCAACATCAACTAATTCTTAGGAATTCACAAACTTTTTCTTACAAACATGTAAGAAATCTACTGAATATAATAATATGATAAGAAATGTACATTTTCCAACCAACATCATATAATTCTTACTAACAGGCAAATAGTTTCTTACAAAATACGGGTAGTAAATTCTCAGAATCTATTAAACATATAAGAAATGTACAATTTCTAACCACCAACAACTGATTCTTGCAATCTATATACTAACATGTACATACTTTGATGCTAAGCACAAATTTGCATTTAGTAAGAAACGTTCGGCATCATATAAACATATAAGAAATTTTCAATTTCTAACCAACATCAACTAATTCTTAGGAACTCGCAATTTTTTCTTGCAAACATGTAAGAAATCTACTGAATGTACTAAATAAATAAGAAATTTACATTTTCCAACCAACATCAACTAATTCTTACAAACTGGCAAATAGTTTCTTACAAAACATGTTAGAAAATTCTCAGAATCTAATAAACATATAAGAAATGTACAATTTCTAACCAACAACATCTAATTCTTACAAATTCCATACTAATTTCTTACCAACATGTCCCAAATTTATTACAAACTCAGACGTTCACAGAAGTTTTCAAAGTCATAATTTATCCCGTAGAATCACATACAAAAACATATATCTTCCACAACAGCAATACAATACATGGAACCAGAAGATCAGTTTTTCACTACCCAATCACCATTCATGTTTCAACCAATCAAAGGAAATCTTATTTCGAATGAACTGAATGCATCCAAGACTCAAAACCTAAATGTAGAATTTTCGAAAGTTTCAAAATGAACATGCAAAACCCTAAATACCTCTTCCTCAATGAATGGGTGGCTGCTGTGTCTAGGGCTACCGCCGGAACGCTAATCTTCAGCCGGAGCCGGTGAGCGCGACTGTCTGGCTTCCCCACTCATTTCTTCGGGGTTCCTCTTTCTCTTAGCACTTTGGGTCGACATTCTCGCACAATCGGGGAGGCGCCGGGGACGTTGTCAACGTCGGCATAACTGGGTCTCGCCAGCGGTTGCTGGTTAATTGACGATTGGAGAGAGAGATGAGGGGGCGAGGGTTTCGGAGTGGACGAGGGTAATGGGGGAGGTGGAAGGTTTTTTTTTTCTTTTGTTGAATTGAAATGGGAGGGTTTGAGTGGTTTGGGTAGGAAAGTGGGGGGAAATCTTTTTTAGTGTGTTTAGGGGCATTTTAGTCCCATTTTTTAAAATTGGACATATTTTGTGTATTGTTATATTTTGGGTAGAATTTGATTTTTTATCCTCTTAAAGGGTATATTTGTTGTTCACTCTATATATATATTGTTTTATAAATTTCAATTTTGCCTTAATATTCAAGGGTAATTTCATTTTTTTTAATTTTGTCTTGATTTAAAACTATTCTATCAAACACACAATCCAAGATGTATATGTTTGTACTAAACACACAATATATTTCTTATCACAACTTATCATACTTTTTTTATCTCAACTTATCACATTCTTATCTGCCATTTTTTCGGTATTGCTACCAAACGGACCCTTAATATAAATACAAGAAGAAACCTAAATATACATGAACTCTATAACATTCCAAGAGTCCAAGACAAGTGAACGACAATAGTTATTTATGTTATGCAGCTCTTTGAAATTGTTAGGCGATCCACAACGCGCCGGCCCGATCGTTCCTCCGCCGCGTGGATCGGCGAGATCGGTCAGGGGCGCGCGTTGTGGCCCCTGTGAGCGCTCAGCAGCTGCGCGCTGCTCCGTTCGATGATCGCTCCTCCTTCGTTGATGTCGTCATGACGTCAGCAGCATTTTTTTTTTTTTTTTTATTATAATTCTGCAGACTGATTAAAAAAAAATAAATTAAAATACCTATATAGCCGTTGGGGAGCCAAACGGCTACTTCTCCAATTTCTTCTATACATACAACACACCACACACTCATATATCACACAATAAATATCCTTCTTTATCTCCAAATTTTCTTTAAATCTCTCCCAAAATTTCCCAAAAAAAAATGTCTTCCTCTTCCTCTTCTAGTTCTTCGAGCGACGGCGACGAAATTGCACGAGCGTTCGAAGAACTGCAAAAAACAAACCAACTGGTCCAGCAAATATTGGAGCAGCATCAACAGACGACGGCCGTCGACGAGTCGAGGCGGCGCCGATGTCGTCCTCAACAAAGGGCCTACATAGAGCGTAATCGTTTTGGTGGTGCTGCCCAACTGATGGCGGATTACTTTGGTGATACACCAACCTACGGCGATGCAATATTTCGACGCCGATTTCGTATGTCGAGGAATTTATTCCTGCACATCGTCGAAGCACTGGAGGCACGCGATCCTTTTTCACTCAACGTAGAGATGCTCTTGGAAAGCCTGGATTCACAGCAATTCAGAAGTGTACTGCTGCGATCCGTCAACTCGGAAACGGTTGCCCGGCGGACCACCTCGATGAGTATCTGCGAATGGGGGAGAGCACAACCATTGATTGTCTGAAGCGCTTCTGTAGGTCGATGGTTACTGTTTTTGGAGGCAACTATTTGCGCCGGCCAACTGCAACTGATTGCGCAAGACTGTTGCGTATGCACGAGGAGATCCACGGCTTTCCGGAGATGCTAGGTAGTATCGACTGCATGCACTGGGTATTGAGGCAATGCCCGAATGCGTGGAAGGGTCAGTACGTCCGTGGCGATAAGGGGGTTCCCACGATCATTCTAGAGGCGGTGGCCTCTTACGATTTGTGGATCTGGCACGCGTTTTTTGGAGTTGCAGGCTCCAACAACAACATCAACGTCCTCAACCAGTCACCCCTTTTCAGCGACGTTGTGAACGGGATAGCTCCGCCCATTCAATTCACGGCCAACGGACAACCGTATAACATGGTGTACTACCTCGCCGACGGGATCTACCCGAAATGGCCCATTTTCATCTCAAGCCCAACTGCCGCAGCCGACCCCAAAGAGATACTTTTCAAAACAAAGCAAGAGTCGGCTCGTAAAGACGTCGAAAGGGCTTTTGGCGTACTGAAGATGCGGTGGGGAATCATTCAAGGGCCATCGAGGCTATACTTTCGCGATCATATGCAAGATGTTATGTATGCTTGCATCATCATGCATAACATGATAATTGAGAACGAAGGGCCAATGGTGACGCAGTGGGCTCCTCCAGAAGATGAAGCTTCTAGCAGTAGTGGGCCTACAGTGGAACGAGGAGGTCCGACATCCTTTCAGGAGTAGGCCGAACGCTCCTTCACTATACGCGATTCGGTGCAACACGGAAACCTCATCAATGATTTGATTGAGGAATTGTGGACTCGTCGTGGTTACATAAATTAAATTGTACTTTTTATTTTGTAATTCATGTTTAATTATGTTTCATGTAATGTTTGCTATTTAATTTAATAAATAAAATTAAATTTAATGAATGTTGTATACAATTATATTTTATTATAGTGGATAATTGAAATGTATAAAAGATATTAAAAATTAAAAAAATTGAAAAAAAAAATAAAAAAAATATGGGAGAGATCACGGAGAGATCCCGTGCATTGGGGATCTCTCCCGTGATCGCCGGAATGGCCGAGCGCACACCCCTTTTGCTGTGCAGCATTGGGGATAGCCTTAGGGTGTCAATATTCATTTTCTAAAGTTTTAGAAAGTTGCTTGAAATCGTAATAAATTTAAATATTGAAATTAAATAAAATTAAGATTTGAGAATGATTAATGAACTTGAACCCTCATAACTATAAGAAATTGCTTATAAATTGTGATTGTATAGTATATCTATTTATATTGAATTATGTCGAGAAAATAACTTATATTTTTTTGTTAATATATGGAAAATATGGAACTATGTATCATAGATGGGTCATATCACTCTTGTAGAGACAATTAAATACGGTAAATAGACAAGTGTCACAATCTCATTGGTCCATCTAAAAAGTTATCTCACTTTGTTTGAGCAAACATAGTGTTTGGTGGTACCCTTATGTTGGGAGTCGAGACTGAAGAATGAGACCATCTTTCATTTTTAATCTGTGGTGTCCGAACACCATGAAAAAATAAAAATAAAAAAAATACTGATAATGGTAGTAAACACTTGGACAAAGATCAACTTGTTTACCTTATCAATCAAAAACTTGAATGGAGTTATTCTAAAATCTGCATGAGGGTACATTTATAAATACCAAAAGATAAGGGGCTAAAAGATAGTTAACCAAAAGTACAGGGACTGAGACCATAAATCCGAACTTCCGCAAAATACCGACGTGGCATTAGATTCCATATACTATCTCCATCCCATTTATTTAGACCTATTTGCTTTATGCACGTATTTCCACCGAAACTTAGTACGAGTTTTAAAATATAATTTGTAGTATCGTTTTTTTTACGGGATACTATGAGTGCATAGTATCGCGTAAAAAAAATGATACTATAAAATTATGTTTTAAAACTCGTACTAAGTTTCGATGGAAATACGTGCCAAATAATAAATAGGTCTAAATAAATGGGACGGAGGTAGTATGATTTTTGTTTTCCACGCCAGGTAGAAAAATCAAATACACAAGTCTTCCCTCAACAGCCTGAGAGAGAGAAGAGAGAGAGAGAGGGGTAAGATCTGAACTCCGATCATCTCAAAATTCCAAGCCTTCCTCCACCACCGCCACCGACAATTTCAATTCCCGAAATACCCCTCGTGAAAAGCCCCCACTATTCCAGCCATGTCCCTCAACATGAAAACCTTGACGCAGGCCTTCGCTAAGGCGTCGGCCGTAATCGAGAAGACCGTGCAAACCACAGTGCAAGAAGTTACCGGCCTGCCCAGGGCGATGCAGGACTACGATCTCCTCGATCAGATCGGTTCCGCCGGCCCGGGTCTCGCCTGGAAATTGTTCTCCGCCAAGTCACGCGACGGCCACGCGCCGGCTGTCTACCCCACCGTCTGCGTTTGGGTGCTGGACAAGAAGGCGCTGTCGGAGGCGCGGCAGCGGGCTGGGCTGTCGAAGGCCGCAGAGGATTCGTTTGTGGATGTGATTCGGGCCGATGCGGCCCGCCTCGTGAGGCTCAGGCACCCTGGGGTAGTGCACGTGGTCCAGGCGCTGGATGAGAGTAAGAATGCAATGACGATGGTCACGGAGCCGATGTTCGCATCGGCAGCAAATGCGCTCGGAAATGTAGAGAACATCGCCAAGGTTCCGAAGGAGCTCAAGGGGATGGTATGTGCTTCAATTGCAATTTAGGTTTTTGTGTAGTTGAAGATTGGTTTTTGTTGTCTTTGAATTGGTGGATTGAATATTTGGAGCTGGACAATGGGTGCTAATATGGAAAGAATGACATTTTGCTCGGTGTTTGCTAGCTAATCAAAATAAATAAAGAAAGAGTTGAATAACTTTTTTGGTTCTTAGTAGCCTTACCGACTGCAATTCTGTATTTTCCTGTTATGATTGCATAACACCGATCGGTGGTTAAAATACGATTGCAATTCAGGAACCATGTTCAAAATATTGTGCTATTCCCTGGGAGTTCAATTGATGGACCATATCTGCTGCAGGAAATGGGAATATTGGAGATTAAGCATGGTCTGCTCCAGATTGCAGAGACATTGGATTTTCTTCATAATAATGCTCATCTTATCCACCGGGCTATATCTCCTGAGGTATTGATTTTTCTTCAATATCATGTAAATTAGCCTTTAGAGCTTGATTGTTTGAGGAAGTAAAGAAGTTAGAAGGGTCAATTTGTTTACAGAGGCACCTGTGCAATGTATGCCATGTATTTTTAGAGACACCTGTACATGTCTAGTATTGTTCTATAAGAAGTTCAACACGTGTTTCGTCATTTTTGCCTCCTGACTGTCTCTTTCTCTCTGAACTTGGCCAGGAACCTTTTTGGGCCTTATACTTTAGTATATGTTCTAACAGACTGAGATTCATGTCTAGTATTGTTCTATAAGAAGTTCAACATGTGTTTCATCATTTTTACCTCCTGAATGTTTTTCTCTCTGAACTTGGCCAGGAACCTTGTAGCTGCTTATACTTCAGTATATGTTCTAACAGAATGAGATTCATTTAATGCTTGCTTCCAATCAAAAAGCGTGTGATGGAAAAATGTCATATTTGCCATTGTTATAGAGCACTCTATGGCAAATTCTTCATGACTCATCAATTGAGAATTTATATCATTTATTACGTGTTGCCTATTTGCTTGGGCATTAGCACCTCTATGTTGTGGAGGGTTCCTTTTGTCTATGACTGAACTTATGAGCCTTCTATGTGGCAGACTATCCTTATTACTTCTAATGGAGCTTGGAAGCTTGGTGGTTTTGGTTTTGCCGTCTCAAGCGATCAGTCTGCCAATGATTCTTCCAGTGTGCAAGCATTCCATTATGCCGTGAGTCATCAGTTTATTTTAACTTGTAAATATGCATATTATTTCCTTTGCTCTTCTAGATTTTCTATATGTTGTGTTCTGTTCATTTTATCTGTAAATAAATTTCATTTCTGGTTTTAGTTAGTTTGCATTCCACCACTCATGTAAAATGTCATTCTTCTTGTCTTAATGAAAGAATGAATGGAAGAACTATTTTCTTTTTCAAGTGTAATCACTGAATATATCGGACCTAAGATGGATAGGTTAGCATGATTTATAATGACTTGGCTTTTCTGCTATTTCACAAAAAGAGCCAGTGTTTTCAAGGATGAGGAGTGATTCAGGAGGCATAAACTGAGAATCTGTTTATTCCATATACTGAGAGTACTCTTTATGCTGTGCACTTGACAACTGCATTTTTCTACTGCATTAATTGTCTTCTACTAGTTGTTTGTTTGATGTGAAGGGTTAGTTTGGATTATAGCGAATTTGAATTACGCATGATCTGATTCTTAATTTGCTTTGTTAATAGGAATACGACGTAGAAGATTCTATCTTGCCCTTGCAGCCGTCAATAAATTACACTGCTCCCGAACTTGTACGAAGTAAAACATCTTCAGTTGGATCAGCTGCTGATATTTTCAGTTTTGGGTGCCTTGCCTATCACTTGATAGCTCGGAAGCCTTTATTCGATTGTAACAACAATGTGAAGATGGTAAAGTTCACTTTCCTCGAATTTACTTTTAGCTCTGAGATCAGGCAATAGCTGGACTTACTTTATGTTCCTCTGCCAGATTATATGCTTTTAGCTTTAGTTTTTTTTTTTGCAATCTGGATTCTAATTTGATATACTTTAACCTTTATGGTCTCACAAGTCACAAATAGGAAAATCATATTAATATAGCTTTGTCTGGAGCAAATATATCATCTCCACTATGATGAGTACATGTAATCCAAGTCATTTGTATCTTTAGTCATTAAGATACATCATACATGTCCTGATTCTTGAATAAGTAGGTTTGGTTAATTTCTCTTGCACTCTGACGTGCGATATCCTTGGTATTCTTGTTATATTTATGAATACAATGGTCATAATGCAAAAATGAAGAAATGAAAGAAGTTGAAGAAATTTTAGGGATACACTGTGTCATTGTCTTAGTATTTGTAGGTTTGGTAGATTTTTCTCTTCATGTTTAAAGTTTTTTATAAGTATGTACTTGCGTGCTTGTTCAGAGAATAAAATTTCTTGGCCGGTTGCTTTTGTGCAGTATATGAATAGTTTAACATACCTTACAAATGAGGCGTTTTCAAAAATTCCAAGGGATCTAGTACCAGATTTGCAGAGAATGCTCTCAGCAAATGAGGCTTCAAGGCCGACGGCATTGGATTTCACAGGTTAGGACTTAGGATTAACTCCTTTTGGTTATAGACTTATAGCTCTTTCCCTTATCTCGTTTGCAGTACCATTTTTCTTTGTCTGTCAATCTCTGCTGTTTAGTGTAGCAGTGAAATCAGTGATGCTGAATGATAAGGTGCTACTATTCAATTTGTTCATTAATGATCTTACCAAGTATCTCTTTCTTATTCGCAGGTTCGTCTTTTTTCCGAGAGGATACTAGGTTACGGGCTCTTCGCTTTCTGGACCACTTGCTTGTATGTAATCTATCATTTAGCTCAGCTTGAATTGCTATTAAAGATCACACGATACATGTTTCTGAATATGAAATATGTTCTTGCCTCTGACTATTTTCAGGAGAGAGATAACATGCAAAAAACTGAATTTCTCAAAGCTTTATCAGATATGTGGAAAGATTTCGACCCCCGTGTTTTGCGGTACAAGGTTTGAGCATTTTTAAATCCTGTAATTCTATTCAAATTGGAACCGTTTCTATTTGTTTATGTTGATATAGATCTAGTAATGCTTCTGAAGTACTGTAAATGGGGAATATAGATAAGGAAAATGACTTAAAGTTGCAATTTTACTTGGTGCAGTTTCTTATAAATCTTAATTTTATGCTTCATAGCAAGTAATTATCTGTCTGATGGTATCATGAACATGATTTCATAAGAAAGCTCTGCCGTCTCTTCCTTAAGTTTGATATGACAGTTTTGAGGGTGTACCGAGTGTATCAATATGCTTTCTGTTGGAGAAATTCAGAAAACTGATCCATGGATTACATTCTGCAAACAGGTTCTCCCCCCACTTTGTGCAGAACTCCGAAATATGGTGATGCAACCTATGATTCTGCCTATGGTTCTGACGATAGCAGAGTCGCAGGTACTATTTTAATTCATCACTTCATTCTGAAGCCTCTGGTATAATTATTTCTACAATTTTGGAATGAGATTTGTTTCATGTATGACATACATGTTGAATTTTGTAATTTAAAAGGGTTGGGCACTTGCAATGGATCAGAATGTTATATTGGAACTGTATCAATTATTTTTCTGAAACGCTTAATTGAAAATGACATGATCTGGGGTATCTATGGGCCTATTGATATATCAATGTTTTCAAGTGATTTATATCATAAAAAAGGTGGGCCAGCATGAAAGGTCAAATCCCGTGATGTATTTTTGTAATAAGTTACTCTCCGTTGCATTTTCCTATACTTGAATCGTCATATAAATTGCCTTTCTGCCGTCAGGCTTGAGACTAGGCTTATGCTTTAAATTTATTGTAGGACAAAAATGATTTTGAGCAATCAACTCTTCCAGCTCTTGTACCTGTCCTGACTGCTGCTGCTGGTGAGACATTGTTGCTTCTTGTCAAGCATGCTGAGCTTATCATCAGCAAGGTATGCAAGTATGGTGTTATGCAAATGTTTGCTTTTCGGAGGAATCTTTTTGTGCATACATACATTTATTTTCTACACAATAATGGTTTGCAGCTTGACTTCCACTGCTATGTTACCAGAAGAATGACTGATCCTTTTGGATTGAGTTGGGGATAAGAACTGTATTTTAATGCATGTGCATTGAATTTAGCATACGTCACATGTTACTTTTAATCAGGGAAGATACTGAAAAATATTAGTCAAGAGAAACATGTACAGCTAATCTTTTAAGAGTCATGGGTGACTTGAGAATCGACGTGTGAATCAATGCACCCTACACATATCACATATGGATTATCATGAGGGTTCAATATAAAACTATTGAGAGTTGAATCTGTTACATGATTGGACGTTGATTCCTCGTGAGAATTTTATTAATTTCTTTTGCACACCTGGCAGGCTAGTCAGGAGCACCTTATTTCTCATGTTCTTCCAATGCTTGTTCGAGCTTACGATGATAACGATGCTCGCCTGCAAGAGGAAGTTCTCAAAAAGACTGTTCAGCTTGCAAAACAATTGGATGTTCAGGTGATTGCTTCGTGCAGTCTTTTTACCACTGTGGAAAGTTAATTGTTGGGTTGCTTAGGGTCACCTTAAATTGGTTATGATTAAATCTGTTGTTTCCATCTAGATATGCATGGGTTGTCATAATTGGAAGTTGTTCTAGCTGCTGAATTTTTGGCAATGAAATTATTCACATTCTTATGTGTAAATTTCTTTCTCCATCTTGCAGTTGGTGAAGGGAGCTCTGCTGCCTCGTGTTCATGGTTTGGCCCTCAAAACAACTGTTGCGGCGGTATGTTATGTTGGTGGATTTTCATATTCCAAGTATCATATGCATATAGAAGCATCTTCGGTTACTGGAACAAATCTTTGACCTGTTTTGTACTTCTAAAAGATAAATACATATTTAAATGCAGGCTTGTGAACTATAATTGGACATGACTAGGAATCTAGTTTCCTCAACTCTAAACACATCGAAAGTCATGTCATAATATTTTTTCTTCAAATGACAGGTGAGAGTGAATGCCCTGTTATGTTTAAGTGACATGGTTCCGATACTGGATAAGAATGCTGTTATAGAAATCCTGCAAACTATCCAACGATGTACTGCAGTCGATCATTCTGCTCCAACACTAATGTGTACCCTTGGCGTTGCAAATTCAATTTTGAAACAGGTCTGTCATTTTACCTCTTTGGCAGTAGTAGAAGATCTTAACTGCTTACTCTTCTTCTCACCTCAGGCATCTTAATTCTTTATCTCTTTGTACCAGTATGGAGTTGAATTCGCAGCGGTGCATGTTCTTCCACTACTAATACCTCTTCTAACTACCCAACAATTGAATGTACAGCAGTTTGCTAAGTATATGCTTTTTGTCAAGGATGTATTAAGGTAAGACTAGCGTCTTTTGCATTATGTTCACCATCATCTCCTGTACATATTGATTCCCTTATGTTACACTCTTGTTTCATTGAACACGGAAAAGCCGGATAAGGAAAAGATTATTTTTGACATCATATAATGTACCAACTTATGATGTGAATGGGTATGTTTCGTTGCCTCTTTGCAGGAAAATAGAAGAAAAACGAGGAGTAACCTTAACGGATTCTGGATTGCCGGAACCAAAACCATCACCTGCAGTGGATGGAGTTCTATCAGGACAAATGAATAAAACTGTCTCCAGTGCTCCAACAAATACAAGGCGCAGTTCAGCTTGGGATGAAGACTGGATACCTTCTAGGGGAGCTGCAACTGCCCCACAGACGTCAACTGCAACATCAACCACTCAGCCTCCTCAAAGCAAATCCTTGGCATCATCTTCTCCCTCCACCCAGCAACCGCTTTCTTCGTGTCCTGCAGTCGATGTTGAATGGCCTCCCAAAAATTCATCTAGTGCTGCAGCAGCTCAATTTGGTGGCTTAGAAATTCTAAATGGAAACAAAAGCACACCGGAATCAAGTTTAGAAGATATAGACCCTTTTGCTAACTGGCCACCGCGGCCCACAAATGTTTCCGGCTCCATGAACAATGGCACCCCAGCACCCTCAGTTAACAAATATGGGTTCAACAGTAGTTCAACATCTACCAATGGTTTGAACTCTCAATCTTCGTCTTGGGCATTTGGCATGCAAACTCAGAGCCAAGGAATCAGTTCAACAGCAAGTACTGGAAGTAGCAATGGTGGACTCAGTTCACAATACTCTCCTGGTCAGTTGAAGCAAAACAATGGTGTTTCAGCAAGCATCGGTTCTTCCAATCAGAAGGCAGCAAATTTGGATTCGATATTTGCTTCTAACAAGAATGAGAATACTGCACTAAGGCTTGCTCCACCTCCAGCCACCGCTGTTGGTAGAGGTAGAGGACGGGGTAGGGGAAGTCAAGGGCAAACAAAATCTCGAAACGAGCAGCCTCCTCTACTGGACTTGCTTTAATGGTTAATTACCACTATGCCTTCTTAGTCTCTATATTTTGTGTTCCAAGGTTCGGATTTTTTTCATCGTCTGCCGCGGTTTGAAGAGTGCGCTTTCTCGGTGCTTGATGGTGAGGTTTTGTTGTCCTATAGCTTGTAACTTGGTTTGTAGTATAGTGCGGTATAGACTTTTTTTTAAATAGAAATTTCTTTTTCTTTTTACCAGAGGGGTGAATGAAATCTCTTGTTGATAATTCTTTTTATTCTTAGAAACGGGCAACTCTTCCCATTCAAGGAGAGACTATAAACAATAAATTGAGTTCAGTTTATTTGTTTAGTTGGAATTTGTTGTGTACAGTGTATGTTTGGATACTCTCATTCTTATGTTAGTCAAGTGTTCCCTTTTGCTCTCTACTACTTGAGCAATAATATTGTACGCCATCTTCTTTTCTTTTTCATCATTAATACTCTTACATTTCTGTGATTACTGTATTATTTAATTTAAGAAGGAAAGAACATTAAAATTTATTAGTTAATATTGCATGATCTTGATAATCTCATACCATGTGATTCTGTCAAGTTTGGCGAGTTTGTTGAGTTTCGGTTGTTAGAAAGGGCACATGTGATTATGTCATATATTGATCATTAATAAACAAAAATAGAATAATTACTCATTAGTTATAGCATAGCAAGCGATTTTCTAATTTTTTTTAGGTATCAAGTGAAAAGTGAATCAGATCATCTATTGCAATTATATGTTGCGTCTCCTATTACTACGAGGAACGGACGCCGCCATGTGTTATAAACATTTACGAAATCAACAATTTTTATTTATGAAAACTTTTAATTATTGCTGATTTAAAAAATATTTATGACACGTGGCGATCATCCGTGACGACTATCTATCGTTGCAATAGAAGATTCAACACAGAATTAATTGCAAATGCAATAGAGGAACTAATATAAAGAATATGCAACTTCTTGCTGAAATTAATGGGATTAACGACCCACATGGGATAAGCACACGCTCCAACGTCCTTCTATATTTAGAATTCCCCCGGCCCATGATTTCTTCTTTAACCGACTTCCCATCAACTTTCTAAAACTGCAAAAACAGAAAACTAAGGAAGGAACTAATTAATAATTGATTCGCACAATTCCCCAGTACTCCACCGAAAACTAACCAACCCCTTAGCTAAACAGTCTATATTTAGTAATCTTCAAACCCATTATAAATAGCCATGCAAGAACCAGTTTCATGAAATACAACATCAACATCATATCTTACGTCGAAAAATAATGGCTTCTTCAAATCGGCCAATTCTAGCTATGTTTCTTGTGGTGTTGGGAGCTCTAGTCTGCCATGGCAGAGTTCCCAGAGATGCAGCTTTTGTAAGAACAAGTGGCTCCCATTTCCTTCTCCATGGATCGCCTTTTCTCTTTAATGGCTTCAACTCCTACTGGATGATGCACGTCGCCGCCAACTCCGACGACCGCCACAAGGTTTCTGACGTTTTCCGGGACGCCTCCGCCGCCGGACTCAGTGTCTGCCGGACTTGGGCTTTCGGAGACGGCGGCGACGGCGCCCTCCAGATCTCCCCGGGAACCTACGACGAACGTGTATTTCAGGTCTCCACACATCACATTTTTATCTTATTATTCCTTCTGTCCACGAAATGTGTGTCTGATTTTTTTTCGACACGCATTTCGATGAGTCAAAAAGTAAATGTTAGGATAAAAGTTAAGTCTCATTTGATATATTGTATTATTCTACTTAATGTAGGGTATAGTACCACTATATCAAGTGAGACCTAAATTTTATTCAAACATTTACACATTGAAATGCGTGCAAAAAAAAAAAAAACAGACACGCATATGATACGGAGGGAGTATAATCATATTCATTTTTAAATTATACTCCCCCGTCCCCCATATTAGTGTGCATATTTTCCGTTTGGGACGTCCCCATATTAGTGTGCATTCCAAATAAGATTCCCTAAGCAAAAAGACATATTCACCCGTACTTTATTTTTATTTTTCTCACTTTCTACCTACTTTTCCCACTTTCTCCCTATTTTATCTTACTTTTTCCACTTTATACCAATTTCGTCTTAAACTGCATGCCGTTTCTCTTAGCACACTAATATGGGAGACGGAGGAAGTAATTATGTGTATGTGTATATATATAGGGATTGGATTTTGTGATTAGTGAAGCAAAAAGGTATGGGATTCGAGTGATACTGAGCTTCGTGAATAACTACAATGATTTCGGAGGTAAAGCGCAGTACGGACGATGGGCTAGAAACGCAGGAGCTCAAGTTAATGGCGATGACGATTTTTACACGCATCCGCTTATTAAAGACTACTTCAAGAACCACATCAGGGTAATTCAATTTATTAATTAATTAGCATTATGTATTAATAAATTTTTAGATATATGCATGGGATGGGATGATGACTAATTAATTTTGCATGCAGAAAGTGGTGACAAGGTTGAACACCATTACTAGAGTTGCTTACAGGGACGACCCCACAATCATGGCGTGGGAACTTATGAACGAGCCCCGCTGCCAATCCGACTACTCTGGAAGAACAATCAATGTGAGTACTGAGTAGTAATCTCTATCTCCGGATGAAATCCTCTGTCCCAAATATTATTTTTATTAATTTTATAATGTTTTTTTTTAAAAAAAATGAAAAATTCTATATTAATCCTATTTTAGATTTATCAATCCTATTTTAGCTTAAAAAAATAAAATAAAATGCTAAAAAATTATTATAAACCCCTAATTGGATGAGTGAATCCTAGAAAATAATTATAAAATTAAACTAAATCACAATAAATTAAAATTATTTTAAAAAAAAATCATAAAATTAATAGAAATTGATGTTCAGGACACAGTTGAGACACATAATTCTGGGACATATATAGGATCTCACGTATGTGATATCTAGTCTCTTTCACCAAATTCATGAAACCCTAGCTCATTAGACATTAATGCATGCATGCATTTGTTACGTTGATGTAGGGTTGGGTCGAAGAAATGGCAAGTTTCGTGAAGTCCCTCGACACGAAGCACCTGCTGGAGGTAGGAATGGAGGGTTTCTATGGAGACACGACCCCGCAAAGAAAGCAGCAAGTGAACCCAGGGTACGAAGTGGGAACCGATTTCATCACCAACAATCTAGTGAGAGAGATAGACTTCGCAACCATCCACGCGTACCCAGACATCTGGTTATCCGGGAAGAGCGAGGAAGAACAGACGGAATTCATGGAGAGATGGATGGGGACTCACTGGGAAGATGCGAGAACTGTGCTGAAGAAGCCATTGGTGGTTGCGGAGTTCGGGAAGTCGAGCAAGGACGCAGGGTACAGCGTGAAGGAGAGGGAGACGTACATGGGGAGTGTGTACAGAGATGTGTACGGTTATGCGGTAAGGAGCGGAGGTGCGATGAGTGGGAGCTTGGTATGGCAGGTGATGGCGGAAGGGATGGATGGGTACCATGATGGGTATGAGATCATCTTATCGGAAACCCCATCCACGGCTGCCGTCATCTCATCGCATTCGCATGCCATCATGGCATTGATGTCGTCTCATGTCTTCGCTCCGCATCTTGTGCGTGGACCCCATCACGATGATGATGATGAAAGGAAGAGTTTGAGCCATCATCGTCATCGACATCATGGAAGAAGGACTAGGAGGCATGCAAGGAAATCAACTCCATGAAAAGGTTTAGTTTGTAATAGATTTAATTTATATCAGCTTAATTAGTCTATCCATGTGTTGCTTCATCAGAAATTAAAAATAAATAGGGGAAAAGTTCCCATCGATCGGTGAAACAGTTGTCGTTTTTATCATTTATGTACTTCGCATATAATAAAACAATTGAAGTTATTCTCATAATATATATACATATATATAATGATCAAGTAAAAAATAGACTACCTGTGAAAAAAAAATGATCTGGATCGTTGTTCACTTTATAATCTTACGGTGTAGATTAAAAGATGTACTCCATCCGTCCACGATCTATTGGCCAAGTTGACTTTTTGACTTTTTTTGAAAGTTCGTAATGATAGATTTTAAATTATATTTTTAGAATTTACTTTTTTTTTACAAGGTACTATAAGTATTGTAGTACCTTGAAAAAAAAAAACTAAACTCCAAAAAATACAATTTAAAATCTATCATCACAAAGCTCCAAAATCATCTATAAATTATTTTTGGCCAACAGATCATGGACGGAGGTAGTATTATATCTCAAAGTGGCTATTTTTGTCTATTTCCCCTATTTAGGGCTATTATAATAATTGTACTAAAATTGTATATTTATGTGATGATGCATTGTACAGTGTATGCGTGGATTGTTTTTATTTTCTTGTTACGGAGAAATCGTTCACTTCATTTATTATGCTATCTAGCTACTTTAAACAACAAGGAAAGTGTCGGAGTTTAGAAGAAATAATAATAATAATAAAAAAGTAGTATTTCTTAAAATAAAAAAAGAAAAAGAAAAAAGAAGAGTACAAAATATTACTACTAGTATATAAAACGCATTTTTATTTCTTAATAAAACGCATTTTTAAAATAAAAAAAGGCTAATAAACTACGTATCAATCAATCCATAAAATCATTTGTCTCAATTTCAATGTATCGAAATGTCCCAAATTTATTTTTTAAAAGCTTTTATACATTTTTTTTATTCAATTTCAATATATAATGATCTAGCTAGCTTAGTTCTAGAATTATCAACTAGGGTTCAATGATCTAATTATAATTCATATTTCTTTTAACATTTAATTTCCGTTATACTAGCTAAACCATTTGATAGATTCTAAATTAGAATATAAAATTTTTGTATGTTTTCATTTTAGTTACGACTTACTAAACAAAATAATAAAATAAACACTTTAGACACAATTTATATAAGGGGCGGATGCAAATGCACATGTATCCGGCCACAATATAAGCCCTCACCATATATTTTTTTTAAACTTAAACAAATCTACAAAATTATTAACACTTTTATTGGCAAGTTGAATTTTAAAAGTGTTATGCTCGACTTGAAAATTTAAAAAACCAGTCCTCATCGAATAATTTTTTTTGGTTCCGCCCTTGGATTTATACTGAAATTAGAATAGATGATCTCAACCGATAACTAATTATACGCAAATCTTATTTGCACGTTGGCCCAAAGTTAGGTGATGTTGGATCTTCCTAATTAGTTAGACTTAGGAGTATATATATTATCATGTCGGTCGGCTTTTAACTATTTTGTGATCTGCAGCCATCACCCCCACACAAGACAACACCACAACTGCAGACGAATCAGCAGCTCTATTTTTTTCATTTTATTTGGATTCGATGCAATTCATAAAAAGTAAATCCAATATAGAGATACGCTACTGTATTTTAGGATTATAATATCTAATTATTTGACCTAACTCTATGTTTCTATCATTTATTAACAATTTTTTTATGTGATAATGGCGCTAAAGATAAATTGTAGTCGCAATCTTCTTTCTTTATTTAAGCTTGTGGTCATAATCTAAAAAATATATGAATTCATATATTTTGATTTATGGTGATATATCAATTCCCAATTTGGAATTAAGAGGGGCTGGAATTGATATTTGTTCGAAATATCTAAAATGCCCTTTACTAGAAAAAGGTAGACGTACATTTCTATTTTTCGAATATAAACGAGAAGAATAGATCAAAAATTGACAAAGGACGCATTAAGATTTGTAATTTTTCTTTTAGTAAATTGCAAGCAATATTCTCCATGGCTTCAAGATTTATTTTTATAGATAATGGGGATAATATTAATTACTAGCTGTGTATGTGTATTGTCAATTGTCAACCTTTAATTATCACTTCATTTAAACGAGACTAATTGAAGTATAACTTAAAACTTGCTTAACAAAGGATACATATATTGATGAATGCATTAAACTTTTGACCAGCCATATTAGGTATATATAGTAGCCGTCATGTATTTGCAGAGCCAAGCAATGAATAAAAAATAAATAAGTTTGAGTAGAAAATTGTACGTAGGATACATATCAAGTCTCTACGCTAGTTCTTGCTCGAGGTAGATCATGTTCGAATTCTCAAAATTAATAAATTAAGAACATCTGAGCATGTATATATATATATATATGCTCAGATGTTCTTAATATATATATGTGTGTGTGTAAATATATTGGGTTTCTAAGTTTTTATGTAGAGGTGTCGTAATCGATTTTTTAAGTAATTTGGTGCTCGATCAAATTCACACAGTAAAGGGTCATGTGCAATTCTGCATTATTAATTATAAATTCTTGATCTGATAAATGGCCCAGTGCATTGTATTTTATGAAAAGATGTATAGATTTTGATTTGGCTTCAATATGCAGTTAAGTGTCTACGACAATATTATCTAATCTTATTAGCTTGGCATAAAAGCTAAAAATACTAATATGTTTGGTGTAATAAAACAATCTAACGTTTATATATAGTTTTAGCAGATCACCCTCTCGACTAATGATTCCCTATTTTCATTTGTAAAATATTAATGTTTTACTCTTTTTTTTTTCATGGATATGATACTACAATGACTGCAACGATTATATATGAAATTAGAAGCATGAGAAAATAAATGGACACATAATTTTTCGTAGATCGAAGTTAGGGATCCATTAGTCAAGGATGCAATCTACACTATAAAAGAAAAGAAACATTGGGGTTGTTTTTGCACCAAAACATAATATGAAGGATATTTGAATTTAATTTGCTACATACCTTAGGGTTTTTGCGTCTTTTCCGATTTTATCATACATACATACATACATACATACATACATACATACATATGTCTGGATGATTCGCTTATGTACTAATCCTAGCTAGTGAGAATTAGAGAACCATGCTTATATATATATTTTTTAAATATAAAGAATGGTTCGTATATAAATAAATCCGAATGTGAGAAAATGATAACAGTGCTTAAAAGTATACAAAGTAATACTTAAATGTACATATTATTATGCTTATTACATAATTGCGGCATTGTGCTTTTTAATGTACAAAAATTGATGCTTAAATATAATAATACTTATTGTTCTTGTAACTATGCTTAAATCAATAACAACCATAAACGTTCTAAAATCAATAGTCCAGATTTATTCTTATTTCTCACGGTGCCAAAACTTATTTTTATAATAAAACATTTAATTATGTATGTAATAGTAGTTATATGTATAATCTTACTTATTGATTTACAAATTGATGTTTTTGTATATTAGTGCTTATTATGCCTTATAATTATACTTGTTTTAATAACAGTTGTAGATTATATATATTAATTATCAACGATCCAAATCAGTTTATGGTTATGACTCCAAAATCAGTGTGTGTGTAAATACTGCAACTGTTTGTTAATTGTTGCTTTATTTCTCATACATCTGCAATCTATATTTATTTAATATATAGTTGCTTTTCAAATAATCAAAATATCCTTAAAAAAGCCTACATTCTTGCGATGACTTGGAATACATATATGTAAGCATATATATTTCCTCCTTAATTTGTTGCTTGATATATAGTCCACATGTCACTTATCCCATCATTAATTCACTTAATTGCACAAGCAAAAGACTATAATGCTTAATTATGTCATGGGATCCACGATATTAATTAAATTATCTTTCTTCTTTTTTAGGAACAAATCAGCTGTAATAATTTCTCTCTGCTAAACAAAATTTGTCACCTGACGTCCTGAATTATAGGAATCATAATGTCTGAAAATGATCAAGAACGGAACCATTTCTTTTTCATACTTTAATTAGTAGGGTTTTTTTTGTCAATTAGTTCGTGAAAGTATGCAATTTGTTTTATATTTTTTTGAAAGTAAACAACTTGTTGGCCCCATTTGATTCATACTTACTGTGGAAATTAAGGAATGTGCACTTTTGGCGCCCCTTTTCAAACTATAAACATTATTATGGATGCAATTTTTAGGTACATAAACTATATTTTACTATTAAAAATGAATAATTTTGTAGAACTTTAGAATAGAAGAGGAGGGGCGATGTTTCCGAAAAAGGGGAATCAAAACCTTAGTCTTAAAGAATGCTGAAAAGTGTGATCTATATTCATAATCCCAATAAAAATTTCAAAAAATTTAAATTTAAATTTAAATATAATTAAAATCAGGCGCCGATAACTCACTGCGCAATCAAAGTCCGGGGCCGCCATTCGCGCTTTCCTTCACTTTTTGCTAATTGGAAAAAAAAATATTGCATGCAAATTGCGAGGGAGTTATTTTGGCGGTTTTTCAGTTATATGTTTTCTACTATTCCCATTATTGATTTAATTTTGTTGGTCGGGTTGTGCCCCCAATCACACCGGACCATCGCCATTATTTCAGCTCTTTATTTGCTAGTATAATTTATTTATTTGTTTCTTTCTTTGAACAATTAAAGTGAGATAATAATATAATGGAAAGGGAAACGCATGCCTCAAATATGACCCGTCATCAGTTGAAAAACCCACTAATATTTAGTTATCGCATAATTTGAAAATGTCTTTATTAGCATTCAACGGAAATGCAACACGGAAAATGCAATAGATGATCTGAATTCATAAATTTTATTTGAATTAAATAATTACTAACTTATTCCAAACAAAATGGGAGTCTCCCCCATAATTACTGCCAATATTGCTCTTGACAGTGGGTACCCAATTTCAGTTGCATGTCCATTTAGAATTCTGTTTGGCTTAATTATCAACAGAAACCAATAAGACCATGACTTTTAGAATAATTGAATTTGCAGGAGAAAAGAATTTGGTAGTTGAGTTAAACAACCAATCATGGCGGATGGAAAAGCCTAAATTAGCGTTGTTGCAGTGGAATTCCGGCGCCAATAAGAATGCCACGTCAACAAATTAATTAATATACACTTTAGATTAAGAATATGGCAAAAACAAATTAATAAACAATGTATAAAGTAAATGTTTTCTTTTTCTTTAATTCTTTTGTATGAAAAAAAAAAAAAAAAACTAGGATAAAAGTAAAACACTTAAATTTTAACCGATAAATCGAGGGTTCGAATAATCTAAAATGATTGGAATAAATAATTGAAGAAGATAAAGTAGAGGAAGTCATTCATCTAGCTAGCTAGCTATCTATATAAACCCATGCACGTCCCCAATTAAGGCACACACGAAGAAGAAATTAAAGCTGCCATTGTAGTACTCTGTTACCCATCCTCTCTTCTCTTCTCTTCAAGTACACTAATGGCGCTTTCCAAATTTCTACTCCTCCTCCTCCTCCTCCCCTTCTTCGCGAATCTCTCTCTCCTCGTTGAATCCTCCCAAAATTACAGAGATGCCCTCTCCAAATCCATCCTCTTCTTCCAAGGCCAGAGGTCCGGCCGCCTTCCACCCCAGCAAGTCAACTGGAGGTCCAGCTCCGGCCTCTTCGACGGCCGTCTCGCCGGCGTACGTACCTCCATTTCACCTCTAGCTTCTTCCGTTCCATGCACCTATTAATTTGATTTATATATAGCAATTAATTTAATTTAATTTTGCATGCAGGTGGATCTAAGCGGAGGCTACTACGACGCCGGCGACAACGTGAAGTTCAACTTCCCGATGGCCTTCACGACGACGATGCTGTCGTGGAGCGTGATCGAGTACGGCAAGAAGCTGGGCCCGCAGCTGCCGGAGACCCGGGCCGCCATCCGCTGGGCCACCGACTACCTCCTCAAGTGCGCCCGCTCCACCCCGGGGAGGCTCTACGTCGGCGTCGGCGACCCCAACGCCGACCACAAATGCTGGGAGAGGCCCGAGGACATGGACACCGTCAGGACCGTCTACTACGTGTCGGCCAAGAACCCGGGGTCCGACGTGGCAGGGGAGACGGCGGCGGCGCTGGCGGCGGCATCCATCGTGTTCAAGAAAGTGGACCCCGGCTACTCGAGGCTGCTGCTTTCCACTGCCAAGAAGGTGATGCAGTTCGCGATGCAGTACAGGGGTTCCTACAGCGACTCCCTCGGCTCCAGCGTCTGCCCCTTCTACTGCTCCTATTCCGGCCACATGGTATTTATTTATATACGTATATTACTATTATTTAATATATATATTTTTATATAATTATAATTAATTGGTTTATATGTATGTTGGTGGTTACTGGTTGCAGGATGAGCTGATGTGGGGAGGCGCGTGGCTGTTCAGGGCAACGAATCAGATATATTACCTTAATTTTGTAAGGTCGGTGGGGGGAAACGGCGGCACCGACATTTTCAGCTGGGATGATAAGTATGCTGGCGCTCGTGTGCTCCTTGCAAGGGTATATAACTATATATACCTGTATATTATTAAAATTCATTTAATTAATAAATTAATGAATATTACCCCTCTGTGCCATCAATTGTTGATCCAAAATTCTGAGCACGACGTTTAATGTGTTTTGGTGATGTATTATTAAATTAAAGTGTTAAAAGCGGAATAATTATGAGTCTATCTAATATTTTATTTATAGTATTAAAAAATAGAGTGATGAAGTGTGAAAGTGTTAAAGTGATTGTGGGGCCTACGTCCCAAAATAAAAAGGGTCAACAGATCGTGAATGTCCCAATATAGTATTAATGTCAACAGATTGTGGACAAAGGGTTAATGATGCATGGGTAATTGATGTATTGTACAGAGGAGTTTAGTGAACAGAGATGAGGCATTCGGGGCGTACACGCAGCAAGCAGAGGAGTTCATGTGTAAGATACTGCCGAATTCCCCATCCTCAAGCACGCAGTACACCCCAGGAGGGCTCATGTACAAGATGGGGTCCAGCAATCTCCAGTACGTAACCTCCATAACCTTCTTGTTGACAACCTACTCCAAGTACATGGCTGCTGCCAAACACTCCTTCTCCTGCGGGAATCTCCTCGTCACTCCCTCTACTCTCCGCACCCTTGCCAGGAGACAAGTAATTCATTACTACTACTACTATATACTCTCTCTGTCCTATTTATAGATAGATAGTTGACTGCCTTTTTTGTGAAATAAAAATGCAGTCAACTCCGAGACCACCGAGGGAGTATATATTTTCTTCTCTTCTGTTCAATTTTGGATGAATGTAATGTAATGATGGTATATACATGTATAGGTGGATTACATATTGGGAGATAATCCGATGAAGATGTCGTACATGGTGGGGTACGGCACCAATTATCCCAAGAGGATTCACCACAGAGGATCCTCAATGCCATCGATCAGGGCCCACCCTCAGAGCTTCGGGTGCGAGGCTGGGTTCCAACCCTACTACTACTCGTCCAATCCTAATCCGAATATACACGTAGGCGCGGTGGTGGGGGGTCCCAACCAGAACGATTTCTTCCCGGACGAAAGAGGGGATTACGCTCACTCCGAGCCTACTACTTACATCAATGCTGCTTTGGTTGGACCCTTGGCTTACTTTTCTCATTCCGCCACCGCCTCCTGATCATCCTTTATTATTTTATCCAACTAAAAGCAATTACGTACTGTATTATTATTAAGTGTAAATATATATATGATTATCATATATCTCTATTTATATATCTATATAGTGTTTGTCACTAGAACAAATGGCTGGTGCGCATTTTGTATGAGCACATTGATTTAGGTGCACCTACACATATTTAATCGTGATATATCTCTTGCTAGATTGTTGATTTTAGTGTGAGATTGCTAAATACTAGTACTACAAATTAATGCCCAAAGCTTTGGACTTGATTTGATTTTCATGGTATGTAAATGTAATGTAATCAAACAAATTCATCAAATTAAGCTTTTCCAAATTCCAATTACTACTAGTAAACACCCTTTCAACGTATTACTCCCTCTATCCGTTCGATTCTCATAAAATTATTTGAATATTATATTAGATTCAATTTTATTAGAATAAGATAAATAGAGTACTTTGTTTGCGTATCAAAGTATTTACTGATGTCAGAGTATAATAATAATAATAATAATGGCTTGACTATTTATCAGGTTTGAAGCAAACACGTGGGTTGAAATCGAAAGCGGATCTAGACTTCGATTCTGAAAATTTGTGTGGGCCCATCTGACCCATATACTCTTGGACAATGGTGACTGGACATCATATTCTCATATCTATTATATGGAGTATTGTTACGCCGTCTTTTATTTTTTGATACTAGGATGTAGGCCTTATATACTCCCTCCGTTTTCTCTGATTTGGCCGAAACAGGCCAAGTCAGAGAAAACGGAGAGAGTACATTTTAAAACTTTGACACTTTACACTTTAACATCTTAATATTTTAATACTATTAAAAATATTAGATAAACCAACAAATATTCCACTTTAACACTTTAATTAATTAATATATCATCAAAACACATTAAACTATGTGCCCAATATTTTAGGCTAAAAGTGGAGGATGGAGGAAGTAATATACAGTATTGAAGAAAATAAATATGAATGCTCTCTACATTCACGAAAAGTGTGATGCTCGTTATTTGGTAGTTAATTAACATAAACTTATTAATAATAATTAATTATATAATCCTAATCTACAAATTAACTATAATTCACTAATTAAAGTTTTATATGGGTATTTGTCTAACAAATTATAAGATTATAGAAATTAATGCTACGAAAACACATCGCACTTCACGTTTCACATGGAAATAAGAATTTTGTAAAGTTTTGATGGTAAATAAGTAAAATTAGGCAATGTTCAAATAGATACAAGGGGTACTCAAATCCCGTAAAAAAAATTATCAAATTGATACTTGAATTTGACTCATAATAGAATGGACGGCACATAAAACAACGTATTAGAACACCGATTATAAGAAGAAACGCAATAACTTTATCGAGAAATGCTCCTGTTGGTCCCGAAAAGAGTAATTTGGTGGGGAGGGGGGAGGGGAATACACCAAATGCCAACAATTTTTTGATTAAAAATAATTTTGACAAACAAGCTCGTATAGAGGAGCTCGATACAGAGGAGCTCGTATAGAGGAGTTCGTACAGAGGAGCTCGATCTACCAGACCAGCTCAGTCTATAAGATGTGTTCAGTCTTACGTGCTCTCAGTCTGACGTGCTTGAGCAGATGATCTGCTGAGCTTGTCAAGAACGATCTTGCGGTGAGGAAGTTGGCGGTCTTGTTGGCTACTATTGGAAAATCTTTTCTTTAGTCAGATAGCTTAAGCAGGTTGATTAATAAGAGTGAATGCAGCGAGAGAAGGTTAGTGAGAAGGTAAAGGAGATTGACTGTAAATAAGAGATAGAGATAGAGAGAACGACACAGCCAATTTTATCGTGGTTCGGAGAAACTCATCCTACGTCCACGTCAGTTTCCATCGAAACTGAGAATCCCTTTACCTTTGGATTCACCTCTCTCTTATTTTTACTGGCTGAGTACCAATCTCAAATTTCGACTAACTCGTCGAAATTGAAGCACGAATTACGGGGTCGTGACCCTTACAACCTCTCTTATTTATGTTGGCTGAGGACCAGCTCCAATTTTCGTCGAGCTTGACGAAGACTAGACATGTGTTTTGGGTCGTGACCCTTACAACATTCTCTCGAAAGATATTACAACCTTACTTACTAACTTGACCTTCTTCACTTGCAGAGCTTGATGAGACTCAACAATGGTGAAGACTTACAGAAATTCCTTCTACTTGAATCTTACAACTAAGCTTGGTAGAGAATTTCTGTGAGGTTCCAGAATCAGAAATCTTGAAGGTCTCAACACTTGGGAAAAGGCTTTGGTTCGAGTGTTGAGCTTGCTTTGTGAGCCTGAGATTTCTGTAGAGATTTGGCTCTTAAGATTAATTTCCCATTTTTGAGTCTGGAGAAGGCTTGAAGTATTTATAGACACCATTTTGAAATAGAGCCGTTGGAGTTGCAGAGGTGTCAGAACTAGCCTTTGAGACTGACACACTTCTAGCCATTGGGATTTGTCCTAGCTGACAGCTAATGTAGCAGTCGAGCAGAGCAGCACGTCCTTCGAGCAGCAGCACACTTGAGATCTTCAAAGTAGAGCACGCTTAGGAGCAGGTT